>OY992530.1:225007380-225179325 GCA_963921185.1 Dasysyrphus tricinctus | reverse complement strand
ATTTTGTTACAGGTGGCTGACTACGTACTAAGGTGGCCAACCTCACAAGAAACGCACTTACAGCTCAATTTTTGTTAATAATTTATTTATGTTAACAAATTAGAATTAAAAAATAATTTGACAAACTCTCATTTACGAGACTACCTATGCATGTTTTTTAAGAAATATTCTTAATTTCCTGAAGAAATAAATAAACTTTAAAGACAAACACACTACCAAAATCCTCCAGCCCAAAAGTAAAAACAAACATTTTGTAAATAAGAACCTTTCCTTCAAACCTACATAATATAGCTATACCTATGTACTTACATACATTCATATGTTTTCATGCCGTACGCAAAATCCTATTATTTGACATTATTTTAAAGATCGAGAAGAATGAAAAATTAAACTACAAGCGTACACACGCATACATATGCACAAAAAAGTATGACGGATAGCAAACAATAAAAAAAATATATAGATATTCTGCACCCCCAAATGTGAAAACTGAAATCCTATAAAAAGAAAATAAAACAAAAAATATTGCCAAGATCGAGATGAACGAAAACAATAACATGCGCGCAAAGAAAGGATAGAGCAAAAAAGGATATAAAAAAGTAAAAAAAATATGAAAAACCATCAATATTTTTTTCATTTTTGGAGCGCCGAGTGACGATACTCCGCCCTCGAATGCATTTTTACGACTGAACTGAAAGAAACTGACAAATGACAATAATAATAAAATAAATACGAAACACAAAAGTAGAAGTTTATATACAAAGGCATGGAGTTTCAACATGAGGCAAGCACGGGAGCTTCAACATCAGATTGTTGTGAAACATCGATGCTCATGATATTACCTTTGTATATAAACTTTATAGTAATATCATGAGCATCGATGTTTCACAACAATCTGATGTTGAAGCTCCCGTGCTTGCCTCATGTTGAAACTCCATGCCTTTGTATATAAACTTCTACTTTTGTGTTTTCGTATTTATTTTATTATTATTGTCATTTGTCAGTTTCTTTCAGTTCAGTCGTAAAAATGCATTCGAGGGCGGAGTATCGTCACTCGGCGCTCCAAAAATGAAAAAAATATTGATGGTTTTTCATATTTTTTTTTACTTTTTTATATCCTTTTTGCTCTATCCTTTCTTTGCGCGCATGTTATTGTTTCGTTCATCTCGATCTTGGCAATATTTTTTGTTTTTATTTTCTTTTTATAGGATTTCAGTTTTCACATTTGGGGGTTGCAGAATATCTATATATTTTTTTTATTGTTTGCTATCCGTCATACTTTTTTTGTGCATATGTATGCGTGTGTACGCTTGTAGTTTAATTTTTCATTCTTCTCGATCTTTAAAATAATGTCAATAATAGGATTTTGCGTACGGCATGAAAACATATGAATGTATGTAAGTACATAGGTATAGCTATATTATGTAGGTTTGAAGGAAAGGTTCTTATTTACAAAATGTTTGTTTTTACTTTTGGGCTGGAGGATTTAGGTAGTGTGTTTGTCTTTAAAGTTTATTTATTTCTTCAGGAAATTAAAGAATATTTCTTAAAAACATGCATAGGTAGTCTCGTAAATGAGAGTTGTCAAATTATTTTTTAATTCTAATTTGTTAACATAAATAAATTATTAACAAAATTGAGCTGTAAGTGCGTTTCTTGTGAGGTTGGCCACCTTAGTACGTAGTCAGCCACCTGTTAACAAAATGAAAAATGGGGCCGAATACAGGACACACTTTTTTATACGTGTCTCCTGTAGTCAGCCCCCATTCTTTAATTTGTAAACAGGCGGCTGACTACTGAAAAAAGGGATTTTTCAAAATAGTTTTTACAGAAATCAAGAGAGAATAAAAGGTTCATTAAATTTTCATGCTCAATTTAGTAAAAAATAAAAAAGTGTAGTCTTCAGTAGTCAGGCGGGGGGGCCGAGCTTAAAAGGACTGAACAAAATTTGTCTCTTAAAGCCAAACCCCCTTCAAAATATTGATATGTTGAAGAATTTCATATTTGTTTGCAAAAAATAAGTTAAATAGACTTTAAAGAACACAAAAGCAATAACATAATGGACCTCTCTTCAGTATTTTAGTTGCTCGAGGCCTTTACAAAAGGCACTTCCACAAACTTCTTTTTTGTAAAAACCGTCACATTCAAATATCTTGCCAGCTTGAAGCAAACTTCAATTTTTAAACAGAAAACCATCAGTCGCATTTAACCAGAATTTTGCACATTAATAGAAGAATATTAAGGCTTTTTAAAATATTTTTGTTGCGAAAGTAAGACAATGCCTTTACTATTTATTCTGTTTTTTATAAAGAGGTGGCTGAGAAAGCTGACCTAGCAAGACATCACCCATACAAAATAAATTAATTTAAAAAATATATGTTGTATATATGTTTAAGACAATATGCATATGCAGATAGATGGCCTCTACCTGATCTTTTTGTTTTTAACTGTGGGTTTTATCTTTTATGAGGTGTTTCAGAAAATTTGAATGATTGATTTTGAGACGTTTAGAAGCCAAATCAGTAATTATTTTGATGGAAAAGTAAAGCTCCTGCCTTAATTATTATTTCTAATAAAAAAATAAATAATTTAAGCCCAATCTACAACATTAAATGAGTTATTAGGCGAGTTCGGAAAAACGAGATCTCAGAGGGCTCATCAAATTTTATTTTATGTCAAAAAGTGAGCAAGTGAATCCCATAATTTGTTCCTCAGTAATTTGACAGCAAAACGTCTGAGGAATCCTGTTCGCACGAGACTGAGATTGCTGAGGGCTCTGAGATGTCATTTTCCCGAACATGCCTATTATTTCAAGGATTTAACTACCTAACCTTTGCTGAAGCAAGATGCCTTAGAGAGAACAAATCTCTTCACCTTGGTGAGTTCTACTTCAATGATCCTAGTGATCTGATAAACTTAGACATTGGCAGTCTATTACGCTTCATAAGAAGCTCCAAATGGTTCACCGAGTAAGGAAAAGGGTTTCCTAGATTCATGTGGTATCACAATGGACCAACTCATGGTCTAAGTGTGTCAGTCTCCATGACTGGCAGCCACTTCAACCTAACCTAACCTAACCTAACTACCTAACCAATGATCATTGATAACGTTTTTGTTTTTGTATTGATTCTTCAAAAAAAACCGTTATAACTGATCAGATAGGCCAGTCTTCTTCTCTAATAGGTTTTTTGTGGTTGGCTTTAAGTGAAAAAGTCCTATAACTATGGCATGGAGCTGTCGATTCAAAAAATTTAAATGTAGAAATATTGTTTATTACATACAAATTCAATTTTCGTAATAAACTCAATCAAATTGCAGCTAGGCCACTATGGCTCTCACGGCCTCAATTTAAATTGAAAATAAGGAATAATTTTTATAGAAGAGGGTTTTTTTGATAACAGATTTTATACCTATACAAACATATTATAGTCCGATATCCAACGACACACAAAGTCAAGTCATTTGCGTAAAGGTGTAATTTTATTTTTTCCTATTTTTTGAAATAATAATATGGCATACTTGGTTTTAAGAGCTAAGCTATTCTTTAATTGCGTATACAGTAGTTTTAAGAATGATTTTATATTTTGGCTATTACTTGTTCAACTGCAACTTGAACCGACACGGTTAAATATGAATACTTCCTAACATACCTTTTTTGTGAAATTCACTTTTTGATGTTGTTTTGGTAAAAATTTTCATCTGCAAAGCTCAAGGCAGATTCATCATTATATCGCAAGCGTCTGTCAAAACATTTAATAGTCGTTTTTTATAACCTCCTCTCATCTCGGCGGCTAAAATATGCCTTAAATTTAGCATATATGATTACATTTAATTCAAGCTGTGTGCAGGTACAAGGACCGCAAATAAGTTTTTTCTACATATTGTATTTGTTTAATTTTTGTCTGTTATGCAATATTCTTGTTTTATTAAAAATTTAAAATTGTAGTTTTACTACAGTAATTAACAATAAAGTCATAAAACTAGTATACAGGGTGTCCCGGACCTGAGTAGAAGTATTTAAGGGGGTGGTTCTTGGGGTTATTCTAAGAAAAAAATTGTATGGGGGAAAGTTGTATCTCCCCTCCCTGAGGCAGGGGGGCAGTTTCTGAAACATTGACTTTAAATGCAAAAAAAAAACATTAAAAATCAACGAAAACTCATCTAATAATGTGCTATAGTTTTTTTTTGAAAGTCAATACTTCATTCTTGCATTTGGTTTCTAAATCAAGTCGTTTAAGTGAAAGTTTTTGAGAAATTAAATTTCAAAGTCAAATTTGTTTAAGAAAATTGTGATTTTTTTTCTTAAATCGATATTTTTCAAAATTTTACGTTATTAAGTGGTGTTTTTTGTGTTCAATATTCAATGCCCTCATTATTTTTTAGTCCATTACCGAAAACCAAATGTAAAATTCCTTCTTAGTTTTTGATAAATTAAGAAAAAACAAAAGGTACTTTTACCAAAAAAGACCGAAAAAAGGGTTAAATTATGGATAATTCATGAATAAATTATTTTTTTCGGGCTTATTTGGGAAAAGTAGCTTTTGTTTTTTCATATTTTCTCAAAAACTAAGAAAGATTTTTACATTTGGTTTTCGGTAGTGGAATAAAAAATAATGAGGGCATTGAATATTGAACACAAAAAAAGCCCTTAATTATGTGAATTTTTTAAAAATATTGACTTAAGAAAAAAACATTACATTTTTTTTTTTAATTTTGACTTTGAAATTTACTTTCTCAAAGACTATTCGCTTAAACAACTTGATTTAAAAATCAAATGCAAGAATGAAGTATTAGTTTTCAAAAAAACTATAGCACATTATTCAATGAGTTTTCGTTGATTTTTAATGTTTTTTTTTTTTGCATTTGAAGTCAATGTTTCAGAAAATGCCTTCCTGCCCTCCCTAAGGCAGGGGAGATACAACTTTCCCCCCATAACAATTTTTTCTTAGAATAACCCTAAGAATCACCCCCTTAAATACTTCCATTCAGGTCCGGGGACACTCTGTAGGTATAAGTACCTAACTATTCATGTTGGTTTTATTTTTCACCAAGAAGAATTGAAAAAAAACTTGGTATCTTTATCTTTATTTTTTTGTTTTATATAAAACTTACAAACTAAATATGTAAAGCTAAATTAAAGTACCTATATGTAAGGACGTATCCCATTTGGAAAAACCGGTGCCATTACATCTCCTATCAACGGATTTGTAGGTTTTGACATTTTCATTTTTTATTTGAATTCTTAAATAAATTAACTACCGGTCGTACAACAAATTACCTGCTCCTAAAAAGTTTTTTTTTTTTTGTGTATGAACATCTCCTTTGTTTCTTTTTTCTTATGAAAATCACAATTTTTAACATGGGAAACTATTTCACATGACAGAGATTTAAAACTTATTTTATTAATTTATTTTAAGGTTTCAAGCAAGCTGCTTATGTGCCTATAATAAGCTTAAATGTCGCGAGTTAATTTTTCTAAGTCATCACCAAAATTTCTATAGCTTAAGCTAAAAATTTTTAAAATTCAAAATTATTTAATTTAAAGGTGAAAAAAAGCAAAATCATTAAAATGCATTTATCTCAACACTATTAAAATGGAGATACGGTCTTTTTCCTTTTGACGGCAGTATTGTATACATATATACACACATATGTACCTTCTACATATTTCTTTAAATAAAATTCTTTAATTAAAACTATTATCACTAAGCTATTGCCAGTAAAAAATTCTTGATGCAAAACTGCAAACAAATTAGAAATTGAGATTCCACGACGGTGTACCCTTTACCTATAACAAGTCTTAAGCAAATATTATTCATACCTTTAGACTCTTGCTCCATGTGCCTACCTATAGATAGATAATTATCCCACAAACACAACCCCCACATACTGACTGACGATATACATACTTACCTAACGAATATAATTTGAAAAATCATTGTAATCATAATTTTGATCAAAACAATGAAATTTCCAGAAATCAATCATCGCTACCTCATTTTTTCAACTTATTTTTTTTTTTCGTTTTGATTCAGATCTTTAATATTGTAGAATCCAGAAAAATTAAATCTATTTTTACTTAATGCACTTCTCAAGCACAAGATACAACAACAAGACACAAGGACGAAGAACCCAACAAAGACAAAAATCTAAATCTCTCGACAAAAAAATAAACAAACAAAAAAAACCCTTACACATAAAATTCTGGGAATTCAAGAAGAATGAAAAAAAAACAGACGAACGATCGGAAACAGAAGATAAAGCTTTGTATATAAACTTTATAGTATTATCATGGAGTCGTTTTATTTACGTGGTATTCCATCGATGGTGGCGCTAGTGAGCACCCATGTTGAGAGTAAAATGTGCAACATGTTTCAGTTTTTTTTTTCTTATTTTTTTTGCTTTATCTTCTGTTTCCGATCGTTCGTCTGTTTTTTTTTCATTCTTCTTGAATTCCCAGAATTTTATGTGTAAGGGTTTTTTTTTGTTTGTTTATTTTTTTGTCGAGAGATTTAGATTTTTGTCTTTGTTGGGTTCTTCGTCCTTGTGTCTTGTTGTTGTATCTTGTGCTTGAGAAGTGCATTAAGTAAAAATAGATTTAATTTTTCTGGATTCTACAATATTTAAGATCTGAATCAAAACGAAAAAAAAAAAATTAAGTTGAAAAAATGAGGTAGCGATGATTGATTTCTGGAAATTTCATTGTTTTGATCAAAATTATGATTACAATGATTTTTCAAATTATATTCGTTAGGTAAGTATGTATATCGTCAGTCAGTATGTGGGGTTGTGTTTGTGGGATAATTATCTATCTATAGGTAGGCACATGGAGCAAGAGTCTAAAGGTATGAATAATATTTGCTTAAGACTTGTTATAGGTAAAGGGTACACCGTCGTGGAATCTCAATTTCTAATTTGTTTGCAGTTTTGCATCAAGAATTTTTTACTGGCAATAGCTTAGTGATAATAGTTTTAATTAAAGAATTTTATTTAAAGAAATATGTAGAAGGTACATATGTGTGTATATATGTATACAATACTGCCGTCAAAAGGAAAAAGACCGTATCTCCATTTTAATAGTGTTGAGATAAATGCATTTAATGATTTTGCTTTTTTCACCTTTAAATTAAATAATTTTGAATTTTAAAAATTTTTAGCTTAAGCTATAGAAATTTTGGTGATGACTTAGAAAAATTAACTCGCGACATTTAAGCTTATTATAGGCACATAAGCAGCTTGCTTGAAACCTTAAAATAAATTAATAAAATAAGTTTTAAATCTCTGTCATGTGAAATAGTTTCCCATGTTAAAAATTGTGATTTTCATAAGAAAAAAGAAACAAAGGAGATGTTCATACACAAAAAAAAAAAAACTTTTTAGGAGCAGGTAATTTGTTGTACGACCGGTAGTTAATTTATTTAAGAATTCAAATAAAAAATGAAAATGTCAAAACCTACAAATCCGTTGATAGGAGATGTAATGGCACCGGTTTTTCCAAATGGGATACGTCCTTACATATAGGTACTTTAATTTAGCTTTACATATTTAGTTTGTAAGTTTTATATAAAACAAAAAAATAAAGATAAAGATACCAAGTTTTTTTTCAATTCTTCTTGGTGAAAAATAAAACCAACATGAATAGTTAGGTACTTATACCTACAGAGTGTCCCGGACCTGAATGGAAGTATTTAAGGGGGTGATTCTTAGGGTTATTCTAAGAAAAAAATTGTATGGGGGGGAAAGTTGTATCTCCCCTGCCTTAGGGAGGGCAGGAAGGCATTTTCTGAAACATTGACTTCAAATGCAAAAAAAAAAACATTAAAAATCAACGAAAACTCATTGAATAATGTGCTATAGTTTTTTTGAAAACTAATACTTCATTCTTGCATTTGATTTTTAAATCAAGTTGTTTAAGCGAATAGTCTTTGAGAAAGTAAATTTCAAAGTCAAAATTAAAAAAAAATGTAATGTTTTTTTCTTAAGTCAATATTTTTAAAAAATTCACATAATTAAGGGCTTTTTTTGTGTTCAATATTCAATGCCCTCATTATTTTTTATTCCACTACCGAAAACCAAATGTAAAAATCTTTCTTAGTTTTTGAGAAAATATGAAAAAACAAAAGCTACTTTTCCCAAATAAGCCCGAAAAAAATAATTTATTCATGAATTATCCATAATTTAACCCTTTTTTCGGTCTTTTTTGGTAAAAGTACCTTTTGTTTTTTCTTAATTTATCAAAAACTAAGAAGGAATTTTACATTTGGTTTTCGGTAATGGACTAAAAAATAATGAGGGCATTGAATATTGAACACAAAAACACCACTTAATAACGTAAAATTTTGAAAAATATCGATTTAAGAAAAAAAATCACAATTTTCTTAAACAAATTTGACTTTGAAATTTAATTTCTCAAAAACTATTCACTTAAACGACTTGATTTAGAAACCAAATGCAAGAATGAAGTATTGACTTTCAAAAAAAAACTATAGCACATTATTAGATGAGTTTTCGTTGATTTTTAATGTTTTTTTTTTGCATTTAAAGTCAATGTTTCAGAAACTGCCCCCCCTGCCTCAGGGAGGGGAGATACAACTTTCCCCCATACAATTTTTTTCTTAGAATAACCCCAAGAACCACCCCCTTAAATACTTCTACTCAGGTCCGGGACACCCTGTATACTAGTTTTATGACTTTATTGTTAATTACTGTAGTAAAACTACAATTTTAAATTTTTAATAAAACAAGAATATTGCATAACAGACAAAAATTAAACAAATACAATATGTAGAAAAAACTTATTTGCGGTCCTTGTACCTGCACACAGCTTGAATTAAATGTAATCATATATGCTAAATTTAAGGCATATTTTAGCCGCCGAGATGAGAGGAGGTTATAAAAAACGACTATTAAATGTTTTGACAGACGCTTGCGATATAATGATGAATCTGCCTTGAGCTTTGCAGATGAAAATTTTTACCAAAACAACATCAAAAAGTGAATTTCACAAAAAAGGTATGTTAGGAAGTATTCATATTTAACCGTGTCGGTTCAAGTTGCAGTTGAACAAGTAATAGCCAAAATATAAAATCATTCTTAAAACTACTGTATACGCAATTAAAGAATAGCTTAGCTCTTAAAACCAAGTATGCCATATTATTATTTCAAAAAATAGGAAAAAATAAAATTACACCTTTACGCAAATGACTTGACTTTGTGTGTCGTTGGATATCGGACTATAATATGTTTGTATAGGTATAAAATCTGTTATCAAAAAAACCCTCTTCTATAAAAATTATTCCTTATTTTCAATTTAAATTGAGGCCGTGAGAGCCATAGTGGCCTAGCTGCAATTTGATTGAGTTTATTACGAAAATTGAATTTGTATGTAATAAACAATATTTCTACATTTAAATTTTTTGAATCGACAGCTCCATGCCATAGTTATAGGACTTTTTCACTTAAAGCCAACCACAAAAAACCTATTAGAGAAGAAGACTGGCCTATCTGATCAGTTATAACGGTTTTTTTTGAAGAATCAATACAAAAACAAAAACGTTATCAATGATCATTGGTTAGGTAGTTAGGTTAGGTTAGGTTAGGTTGAAGTGGCTGCCAGTCATGGAGACTGACACACTTAGACCATGAGTTGGTCCATTGTGATACCACATGAATCTAGGAAACCCTTTTCCTTACTCGGTGAACCATTTGGAGCTTCTTATGAAGCGTAATAGACTGCCAATGTCTAAGTTTATCAGATCACTAGGATCATTGAAGTAGAACTCACCAAGGTGAAGAGATTTGTTCTCTCTAAGGCATCTTGCTTCAGCAAAGGTTAGGTAGTTAAATCCTTGAAATAATAGGCATGTTCGGGAAAATGACATCTCAGAGCCCTCAGCAATCTCAGTCTCGTGCGAACAGGATTCCTCAGACGTTTTGCTGTCAAATTACTGAGGAACAAATTATGGGATTCACTTGCTCACTTTTTGACATAAAATAAAATTTGATGAGCCCTCTGAGATCTCGTTTTTCCGAACTCGCCTAATAACTCATTTAATGTTGTAGATTGGGCTTAAATTATTTATTTTTTTATTAGAAATAATAATTAAGGCAGGAGCTTTACTTTTCCATCAAAATAATTACTGATTTGGCTTCTAAACGTCTCAAAATCAATCATTCAAATTTTCTGAAACACCTCATAAAAGATAAAACCCACAGTTAAAAACAAAAAGATCAGGTAGAGGCCATCTATCTGCATATGCATATTGTCTTAAACATATATACAACATATATTTTTTAAATTAATTTATTTTGTATGGGTGATGTCTTGCTAGGTCAGCTTTCTCAGCCACCTCTTTATAAAAAACAGAATAAATAGTAAAGGCATTGTCTTACTTTCGCAACAAAAATATTTTTAAAAAGCCTTAATATTCTTCTATTAATGTGCAAAATTCTGGTTAAATGCGACTGATGGTTTTCTGTTTAAAAATTGAAGTTTGCTTCAAGCTGGCAAGATATTTGAATGTGACGGTTTTTACAAAAAAGAAGTTTGTGGAAGTGCCTTTTGTAAAGGCCTCGAGCAACTAAAATACTGAAGAGAGGTCCATTATGTTATTGCTTTTGTGTTCTTTAAAGTCTATTTAACTTATTTTTTGCAAACAAATATGAAATTCTTCAACATATCAATATTTTGAAGGGGGTTTGGCTTTAAGAGACAAATTTTGTTCAGTCCTTTTAAGCTCGGCCCCCCCGCCTGACTACTGAAGACTACACTTTTTTATTTTTTACTAAATTGAGCATGAAAATTTAATGAACCTTTTATTCTCTCTTGATTTCTGTAAAAACTATTTTTGAAAAATCCCTTTTTTCAGTAGTCAGCCGCCTGTTTACAAAATTAAAGAATGGGGGCTGACTACAGGAGACACGTATAAAAAAGTGTGTCCTGTATTCGGCCCCCATTTTTCATTTTGTTAACAGGTGGCTGACTACGTACTAAGGTGGCCAACCTCACAAGAAACGCACTTACAGCTCAATTTTTGTTAATAATTTATTTATGTTAACAAATTAGAATTAAAAAATAATTTGACAAACTCTCATTTACGAGACTACCTATGCATGTTTTTTAAGAAATATTCTTTAATTTCCTGAAGAAATAAATAAACTTTAAAGACAAACACACTACCTAAATCCTCCAGCCCAAAAGTAAAAACAAACATTTTGTAAATAAGAACCTTTCCTTCAAACCTACATAATATAGCTATACCTATGTACTTACATACATTCATATGTTTTCATGCCGTACGCAAAATCCTATTATTTGACATTATTTTAAAGATCGAGAAGAATGAAAAATTAAACTACAAGCGTACACACGCATACATATGCACAAAAAAAGTATGACGGATAGCAAACAATAAAAAAAATATATAGATATTCTGCACCCCCAAATGTGAAAACTGAAATCCTATAAAAAGAAAATAAAAACAAAAAATATTGCCAAGATCGAGATGAACGAAAACAATAACATGCGCGCAAAGAAAGGATAGAGCAAAAAGGATATAAAAAAGTAAAAAAAATATGAAAAACCATCAATATTTTTTTCATTTTTGGAGCGCCGAGTGACGATACTCCGCCCTCGAATGCATTTTTACGACTGAACTGAAAGAAACTGACAAATGACAATAATAATAAAATAAATACGAAAACACAAAAGTAGAAGTTTATATACAAAGGCATGGAGTTTCAACATGAGGCAAGCACGGGAGCTTCAACATCAGATTGTTGTGAAACATCGATGCTCATGATATTACTATAAAGTTTATATACAAAGGATAAAGCAAAAAAAATAAGAAAAAAAACTGAAACATGTTGCACATTTTACTCTCAACATGGGTGCTCACTAGCGCCACCATCGATGGAATACCACGTAAATAAAAACGACTCCATGATAATACTATAAAGTTTATATACAAAGGGCAAACAGAAAGAAATCATCAGAATTTACTTTGAATTTGGGACGGAATTTGAGTTAAGACGGTAAAATCAGAGAATGCCTAGCTGTTGCGCATTCTAGAGCAAAAACTCTCGTATAGTATTTTATAATGGAGAATGGAGTGATATTACGCATTCTCAAAAGGCTTGGCTTGGCGTAGAAGGGAAATTTGTGGGTTTGGTTAGATGATGTGCGGATTTAAGCGTTGTTTTCGTGAGTGATTTTATTAAAAGATAAATCATTTCCCGTGATATGTAATAATAATGGGAAAATAATTAATTAATATAAGAGATTAAGAATGTAAATCATTGACTTACTTTATAATAGGTCAATGATGTAGGTACATAAATGTATATAATGTATCTACAATTTGAATTTGCTATGAGCGTTTTGTGAACTGGCTTACGGAAGCACTCATTCCACTCAATATATGGACGCTTCGTCACTGATAAGTACCTATGTATAATTTTGGTTTAAGGAAAACTCTTAAATAAGGCAAAGAGATTGTATTTACTTTCGACGCCTTATATTTAGCAGTTGAATAATCATTTTTAATTTATTTAAGAACAATATTTCATTCCATATATTCCCCCTTGTATTCTCAAATGACTGGTTTTATCAAAACAAATCTGTAAGCGCTCCAACGAAGACCCATTTTCTGATCCTTTTTTTTCCTGCAAGTCAGCCACAGAAAGATAATTCTTTTTTTTGTTAAGATGAAAGATGCTATCTTTCGCGCATATGTTAGAATGATTTATAACATAAGTTAAACACCCCAGACAAAACCAGTTAATCAGCATTTTCAGATCCCTTCTTCGAACTCCATCTCATAATTTAAAACAACACAAAAAATGAGCTAAGTTTTGCGTACAGGCAATTAAATCACAAAACAAAGAGGGTTGTTAGGGTTTTTGCTTATGCATAAGGATACCTCGAAGAATCCCTTAAAGAATCCTTTTAACTTAAATATTACAAATAAGAAAACATTTTCATCTTATGTATCAGAAGGTCTTGTATACCAATTTTATCGCTTAGTATGCGGTAATTAATATTCACAAACAAAAAAAAATATTAAAAGGGCTACTTAAAATTCCATCCATTCTTTTATGGTTGCTCTTTGAAGAGTAATTAATATGATGATAGGCTATTTTTCAAAAAATTATTCAACTCATCTCAACAATATCTATTTCAGAATAGTGATCAAGTGACAATACCATGCAATGATGTTAAGTAATAAAGTAATTAACTATTATAAATCCTTACGGAAGCTATTTGAAAACGTTTTCCTGTAAGGGTTGCTATAATAGACCAGTCAACAGAAACTTTTAATTATGCCGTTCTGGATAAGTTGAATTTTATGCGTTGACTTATTGAGTCATTAATTTTTTTAAGTTTTTAAGTTTTTAAATTCCAATAGAAGAGTGAAAATTTCTAAATAAATATTTTAAATGATGGTCGAATACATATTGTGTAATTAAATACAAAAGTTATTGGCTGTTTACAATTTCCCCATTTTTTGTCTCCAATGGGTAATTGTAAATGCTTAAGGGGGATGAAACTAAGACTTAGGGGTAATTGTTAACATTAATTTTGTATGACTAAATGGTTGCTCTAGCTCTAAAAGAATGAGCTCAATTATAAAACATGCTTAGCGTTTTTATAATATAGACTAATCATTTATAAATAAAATTTTTTAAATGTTTTAAAAATAAACTTTTTAATTATAGGGTTAATGCAAAAGTGGTTATTCCAAAATTCTTGCAATCATAAATTATTTGTAAAAATTATGATATTTTGTATAGTAAAAAATTAAAAACAGAATTCATAAGGCAATATAATTTTCAAAGTCCCTTATTTTGGCGGACTTGCTTACTTACTAAAGGTGGTATTAAATTCTTGGTGGACCAGGGCCTTAACCAACAAGCTTCCTAGAGCCGGTTCGGTTTCAAGCTAGCTGTCTGCCATTGTTGCGAGTCTGAGGACCACAAGGGTGTAACTTCGGTGCGGGAGTAGGGGCGGCGGCATGCTTGTCTTCCGCTCGGCTTAGCTCGAAGGATGGGGGTGGGTATTGCCCCTCTCCACGCACTTCTCTCTCAGCAATCAAAAATAATCATGCCTTGTTAATGGATAGTGGATAGGAAAGGAAAGGAATGGGAAACTATCGGGATCACGATTACTAAATAAAGGATGCTCACAAATCTAGAGACCTATGCCCCTGTATGAGAGAAAGGGTGGTATTAGAAGCCAGGATCTATGGAAAGAGAATTTAGTATATTAAAACCTAAAACTAATAACTAACCCCTTAATAACTAAGTTTATATCCGATAGGGATATAATGAATAATGAACTTTTGTATCATTATAACTTTAAACTTAATCTATTCCTAAATCAAATAAAAATTTTCTTTCCAACAAATCTCGACCCCCACACCACTGTCTCTCCCATACAGAGGCTCGTCATGCCGCCGGCAAAAGCATTGACAGATGTTGGAGTCAATGGTTTGCCTTCCCACCCTTTGTATCTCGGATACTTCCTTTGGCCATCTCCTTGGCTGAATTCTAAGAGATAGCCCCCAACAAAACCTCCCGATCACAATCAGTCTTTGTTTCGTCTAAGTACCCCTCGTCATATCCTAGTCTTCACTATTCGTATCGTTCTCTTATGTCACTTCATGTACTGTCTCATTCCCAGTCTAAATCTTCGTAGTGTTTTCTCAAGTCATCGTAACCAGTCATACTCTCATAGGACGCCGGCCTGGCTTGGCCTCCACACACCGTCGCATTGATTAATTAGCAACTCATCGTTTTAATTAAATTACTCAGTTTAATATATGTATAAAAGACAATATAGTTTAATTCTTTTGGCCATAGGCCTTTAAATAGCACAAAGTATGTATTTATACATATATATGTTTCGCATGCCAAGTTGGATGAAGCCATCTTCCATTTGCGTGCGCCACCTGTTACACTGTTAACCTCTACTGCACGCGCCACGCCATCCCACTGGGTTGGATTAAAAGACTTTTCCGGCCGAAGCCGTGATGTACATTCGCTCTAGGTGACCCAGCCATCTCTGTCATTGGCTTTTCACTTTTGTGGCTAGGTCGGTGTCATACAGTTCATTGCTGTACCTTCTCCTCCATTCCCCATCTATCGATTTGAAATTCCTGTGTTTTTTCCAACATATGCCGTGGTGCAAATATTTGGTGTTTGTTCTATGGTGGACTTCCCTGGCCTTATAGGACACACTGATATAGACCTATCAAATTGTTGACGAATGACTTCAGGCGTTCACAAAGGACGGCAGAGATGATCTTGTACGCGATAAGAAGACTGATGCCTCTGTAGTTGGTGCAGGCTAAAGGAGTGCCCTTCTTGAGGATCGGGGTAGCAATACTGAAGTTCCAATCATCAGGCATATTTTCCTCCGACCATATTTTGCAGATGAGCTGGTGCATAGTGCTAACCAATTCATCCCAATCAGCTACTTTGAATAGCGCAGCCGCAAAGCCACCAGCTCCAGCAGCTTAATTAGAATTAATTAAGATATAGCTGTCTTTCTGTCGTCGAGATCGGGTGGACGGAATTATTGGCCTACGTCGTGATGCGTCGTCCAGGTTGAATGGTGCAATCTGCATGGTAGCGGAATTCGGTTCGTCATCGGCGTTTTACAATTCACATGAAATGATTTTCCAATATCCTCAGAGCCGACTGCGATTCTACTACGATGCTCCCCTGATCATCTTTTCGAGATTCGAGCAGGTATAAAGATGCCACTGATGTCACCTGGACACAAAATAGATTATGTTTCAACAGCGACTTAATTCCCTTGAATCCTTGAAAGGAATAATGTTTTTTGAGACTTTTGACATAATTAACGGAGAAAGAAATTCAAAAATATAAAAAATTAGCGCCACCCTATTATTTATGCATCTCTCTTTGACTTTAATCTATCTATCTAATAGATCTTTAACACCCCAACACTAGTCCTTCAAATCCTATTTTGTATGGACTACCTAAGCCTTGTTTCTTCGTCTTTCGTGGCCTCTTCACAGATGCTTTGCAAATATACTGCACGGAGTTTGTCTGAGATCTTGGATTTTCAACATAAGTCTGCACTTAAATGTTCTTTTGAACTCATATAGTGGGTGCAAGATCTAGTTTTACCATCTTATTCACGAAATTAATATCTTTTTAAGTAACAAAAATATGTGTTTCTGTACCAATTGCACAGCTTAAGTTTCTACTAGAACGTTGCTTTTCAGAGTGTGTTTCTAAATTGTGAACTTACATAAGATGTTGTCAATTCAAAGAACTCAGTTCAATTTGCATTAATCAAAACTTTTTTCAATTCAATAGGAAATTTTAAAGTCAAAGGTCTAGACTAGCTATGGGATCTTCGTTCTTTCCTTTTGGAGCAGAGTTTTTTTTATGGATCATCTGGGGAAAAGGTTATTTGTTTAAAAACAAAACCGTATTTAAACAAAAACAAAAATTCTGGGCCAGATATGCCGACGATATATCTTGCGCATATGGACAGGAACTCAAAGAAATTTGTCTTCTTTAGTTGACATCATTTCAAATAAATTAAATTTGAGTATTATTCTCACTCTGGAGTTTGGTTCCGAATCTATTAATTTTCAGGATTTGACTTTATCAATTTCTTCCAAAAAGTTAATTTTCGACACAAAGAAAACTTTCACTGACACTGTTATCCCAATTTCATTTGCTCATCCCTGGAGTTCAAAAATGTCAGCGTTCCATCATATGATTAATCGTTTCTATACCAGGCGCGGATCCAGGATTTCGCTCAGGGGGGGGCAATTTTCGTAAGTTTTCAAAATCTTGATGAGATCTAAAGAAAATTTGAGTACATTTCGTACCGCTCTACAAGCCTGATTACACAAAGCAATGCGAGTTGATGTGTTTGAAATTTGAAGACAATTTACTCTTTCATAACTGCCACAGCATCTCGAACAGCGGGTACATTGAACTTTGGGAAATGAAGTTTTGCAGTTTGTAGCTATAGAATGGTGTCTTTAAAGCGTTTTTAAGTTCCATCTGGATTTGAGAAACTCCACAATCATGCTCGGAAAACATAATGGCACAGTGGTATGTTGCTATTCAGACACAATGACGTTCGAGCTTGAGTGAAATTTTCAGCCTCTTCTTCAGCAGGGACAACCTAACCTAACCTTGCCAGTAAAAGGCTATTTTCGAGAACGTCATCAGCATCAACAATGCATTTTGCGGAATGTTCTCACATACATACATAAGCATTGTGTTCAATAATGCAGTTTGTTAAAGTGACATGTTCGAAAACATCATGTGTGGTGAAATTCTGCAGTAAAAAATCGAGTTGGCAACAAAAATATTGAGAAGCTGGAGGACGTGTTCATGAACGTCAAATGCGTTTGCAAGAAAATTGAAGGATCAAAACCGAGATGAACTGTATCGTAAGCTCAGATGCCTTCGTCCATCGATACAAAACCAAACTTTCCGACATTGAATTAAGACACAATGATTATAGTGGAAAATACAAAGAAAAAACAACTCTAAATTAAACGTTTCTGTCCGACCACCTCGATTCATCCTTCGATTGTGACTAACTTTCGTTATATGTACATTTCATTTACAATATATTTAGCCCTCGTTGAGTTTTAATAAGAATGTTTCAAAATCTCAAACCATCGTTTGCAGAGTTGCCAGACTCATGCAGTTCATTACAATAGCAATATTCGCGTCCTAAAATGACGATCATTTGACAACCGAATTGACGTTGACTTGACGTTTTCAAAAGCGGCCAAAAACACCTATCCTTAAGTGTAAAAGTTCCATCCAACGTCTCTTCGGCAGTGACTGCTGTAGTCGTTCCTGGTTTCTCTCCAATCTTCTTCATTGGATTCGTACTCTTCTCGAGCTCGAAACACAGGTATATTTGCATACTCTTAAGGTGGATATTCATTTTAGAGTAAAAATACGGTGAGCAGCACTGAAGAAGCTCTCGAGAGTAAAACACGAAAGTGGACACAAACACAGTCATGAAATAAGCTCACCAGAGGGGAAGAATGATATCCGAGAGTCACTCTCGAGAGTTTTCTATTGTGAAAGTACTCCCACAATGGAAACGCATATTTAAATATTTATCATAAAAAGAACTCTTTCACCCTTTGTATGAAATTTTTTGGTATTTCTCAATAAATTTTATACACAAATGTAGTTTATTTTTTCAACTATAATTAGATATCTCAATCCTGTAGACACTAGCATTTGAAGCAAAGTTAGAAATTTTAAAAGCTAATTAATTCGACGTAATTTAAAGATTTAATTTCTTTTGTAAATTTAAATCAACTTTAAGTTTAATAATTTAGATAAGTGCCCATGTCGACCCTCCCGTTACATTAAACTATAAAAACCAACAAATTTGAAGAGGAGGGTTGGAGCGGAGGTGGGGCAATAACTTTTTAAATCATTATATTTCAAATTGTGAAATGTTTCATTGACAGCATTTTGAAAAGTGAAAATCAAATCGATTTGGGATTCAGTCTGATTCCTAGCATGAAATAAATAGACTTTTCTCATAAAATGTTATAGGTACAGTAATGTAGCCAGACATCTATCTTTTAATTAAAGACCTTAATTTTGAAGATCGGACATCTAAGACCGAAGTTATAAGCTTTCCACTCAGTCGATTTGAAGGCAATTTGCGATAGCGGAACTGAACTGGTCAGCCAGCCGGCAACGCACAAACACTCATTGCTGCAACGCTGGACTAACAAGAAAAAAATTTAAAAACGTATTACAAAATAACCTTTTTTTTGATTACATTTTATTAAATTCATATTTTATGCTTCGTTCGTTTTTGCCCAGGGGGGGGCAATTGCACCCATTGCCCTCCCCCTGTATCCGCGGCTGTTCTATACAAAGTCTCTATTACCGTAATCGACTAAAAAAGCATTACATATGATAAAGGATATAGCCGTGCAGTGAAGATTGGATATAATATTCAAACGATTTACTGTCTCATTCAGGCAAAATCAAGAACAATAAATTGCTCTCCGCTCAATTTTCCCGATGGTTAATGACATGAGCAAAAGATGAAAAACAATTGCGAAAGATTCCTTGCATCCCCGCGGTTTCTCTGAGAAACTTTCACTCCTCCTATCTTAAGCAAATATTAAACCAGCCTTCTTTAACAACTTCAACCTAAAAAACGCCCTTTGAAACAGCAAAATGAAACAAAAAACTGACATTTCAATGAAACAAAGTAACTTGTAAGGAACTAAATGGAATCTACATACATTGGAAAATCCTCAAACCTCAAGGAGGTTGTTTAATTGAATTAATGAGTATATACTTATAAAAAGCATTTCATAGTTTACTAAGACCCCTCTTCTGGACTCTTTCAATATTATAAGAACAATGGACATGGCTGCACTTTGGATGATATACAACTCTTTAAGGCTGCTTCCCTGCAAGAACAGTATTAGTAACCAATTACAAAATTTAAGAACTAAATAGACACAAACGCATAAATATTTTAAATTGCCATAATAAGAGGGGAACTCTTAAACAAATTAAAATATTAACGTACAGAAAACTTTTTTGTTAAAGTATGTTAGTATTTCATTTTGAATGTGTGTATAATATCTGAATGTATATTAGGGTGGTCCTTTCATTAGAATAGCCCTCATTCGATCCCAAGTATTGAAAGCAACTTCATTAGTTTTTAGATTTAAAAGAACAGGCGATAACTTAAGGGAACACATTGAGAGAAAAACGTCAGGTAAATAAAAATAGCCTGGGCCTTGTTAGATTAACAAAACGCACAAACCAATATAAAGTTACAGGAATTTCAGAAATGTATACCTGGGGTGAAATCGGCTAAGGTGATTTGTCTCCCACCTCTCTCTTGTTCTCTTGGCAATAATTGACCAAATTATCGCAAAATATTCGCTGACGACAGTTTTTTGTTTTTGTTTAGCATTGTACATATATCTAGCATTTTGTATATCATTGCGAATAATATGCTTTGATTCCGCGCAACGGCGTATACAAGGGGGGGGGGGGGTGTGGTTACCGGGTCATGAGAGAACTGAAAGAGCAACGCAAGAAATTATAGGAAAAGCAAGAAATGTTTGCAATTTTTAAATATGATTTCAAAAATTTTCTGTTAACAGCTTTGGCACAGACTATAATGGGTATATTTATTGTTTAGAGTATTTACTTAGGTACTCCTATCAACATACCAGCCATAGACCGAATAATATTGTATATTTTGGTACCAATTTATGTCAAATTGCCGTCATCACCCACAATTACATAGAAAACGTCGCATGACAAAATTGAATTTTTCACAACTAATTTATAACGACTAATAAGTGGCAAATTATCAAGGAATAACATAGTAAGTTTTGGAAGTTTTTACTACTTTTCGGAAAAAAAACATAGAAAACATAGAACGACAAATTCAAAATTGTCACAACTAATTATGCACCCATCCATTTTTCGATCCGTGAGAGTTGCTTTGCTAACTTGATATCAAGTAAGGAAAGCACCCAAAAAAACATAGAAAACATTGCACGATCAATTTGAACTTGTCACACCTAATTAACCACTAATCAACGGCAAATTATTAAGCCATAAACCATCAGGTATCAGAAGTTTTTACTAAAACATAGAAAACATTGAACGACAGATTCAAAATTGTCACAACTAATTAACGATTAATTAACGGCAAATTATCCAACTAACCATTTTTCGATTCGTCAAAGTTGCTTTTCTAACTTGACACCCATCCAAAAAACGCTATGTAAAAAACTTGAAGAAAATCGATCCAGCCGTTTGGGCTGTAGCTTATCGGACAGACAGACAGACAGAATTGTGAGACTCACTTTTTTCGTCTTCCCTATTATCGTAATGAAAAGCCTAGTCAAAATCTCGAGTTCGATTTTTGTACGAATGCAAAACATGCAGTAGGTATGTATACCCATATTTCGCAAGTAACAAAAAAAAAGAGTGTCATCATCGTCTATTTATTTGAGTTTTAGTACAATTCATCCTAGTTTTTGTTTTTTTAAGATTTTAGCAAAATTCATTAATAGATTTGATGCTCTGACTCAATAAAGCCACCAAAATATAACAAAAATTGTTTCCAAGAGTTTAAATATTTTAAAATATTCGATAAAAAGAAACACAGTTTCCAGAGAATCATTTATTTATGGGAAACAAAAAACAAAAAGTGCGCCATAATGCCTCAAATTACCCTAAACAATATTAATGATATTTTATTTATGTAAGTATACCATATACATCAAATCCGATGCATTAAGTGGATTAATTAATCTTATCAAACATTCTCTTAAAGATTAAAAATTTAATTGATTATATAATAAAAATAATAAAATCAGTGTTGTGCAAGCTTTAAAAAAATTATATTCCCCAGAGTAGGTAATAATATTGTGTGATGAAATTCTTATAATTTTCTTATCTTTCCCGGAAAAAAAATACTTTGTAGCATAATTTAACCAAGTAATTTATTTCCTTTGTATTTCATATCCTTTTCCAGTCGAATAATGAAATACTTTGAGCCTCTTTTCTTAAGCAAAACTACTACCTACATTATGAGTCTAAATAATGAAGAAAAAAAAACAACATTTCGATCAGAAATAGTATTAAATGAGCCAAATAATGGCTTATATATAAGAGACAACAGCAATATCACGTCGCTCATTACAGCTCTAATTAACCATAAATAATCCCCCTATATGGAACAAAATAATTCCATCCCGCATTTATTCCATCTGTGTGGAAGAATTGATCCCACATCAGAACATTTTCCATCTTTCGACTTTACAACACAAATATACAGGGTCGTCTTTAATGAATTCAGGGCCTATATGCCAGTTATGGTGGTATTTTCCCAACTACTTGAAATGTACTATTTTGAATAAAATAAATACAATTTGGTGTCGCGACATTTCATGGAGAACCAAGACTTATAGTGACTTACATGTTACATATCTCAACTATTCCTGTGTTTGCGTGATGTTTTGTCAGCAGGAATTCAGGATTTTTTTCATTTAACAACTATTAACACTTAGCCTTAGTTCACACGACAATGCACCGTAGGTTTTTTTCCAGCATAAATCCGTGGGAATGAGCAGTGGCGTATACATTCTACACAGAACCTTTCTCATGACGTTTGTAAGTTTGCCGTTTGGATTTATACTGCAAAAAAACGTGCGGAGAATTACGAATTGCTTCCCCCCTATGCCCCAATCGGGGTAATGTAAGTAAACCGCACTCTGATCTTCGTGGATCCATTATCCCCAGGATAAAAGGGTAGGTATGTGTGAAGAGGAGATGGGTGTGGGATTGAGGACAAGCTTAGGAATGGGATGCTTCCTTGAACCATTTCGGCTTCTGAGTGAATTTCAGGATATTCCTTAGTGGCAGGGTAGAGAAGTCGCACATTACGTTGAAAAAGTATTCTCCAAGGGCTTCTTTTCTAGTTCTTGCTAGACTGGGGCATTCACAAATAAAAACATGGGATGAGCCCTCTTCCGCCTCTTCATCTTTATGCCCTCTACATAAGTCAGATGGGCTGACAACTATTCTGCTCATGTGTGCTCCCAACGAGGGCCCTGTTAGGACTCGCACTAGGAGCGATAACTGAGGCTTGCTTGTCTTGAGAAAATATTCAGTTTTTTCTTCGATATGTTTGGCCATAAATTTCTTGAAACCCTACCAAGGAAATTCAGGTGGATTCTTTTTTTTTTCCTGCTTTAGTGGCAGAGGTACCGAAGATTCGATTGGGCTTGGATTAAGAGATGATCCGTAACCGTATCTGGCCAGTTCGTTAGCCAATCGGGGTTACAGGACAACAGGGCTTGATGATGATGAAGACTAGTAGCATGGAGATGAAGCTCATCACATGGTTATGCTACCGTGATGTGTTCGACGTAATAGGCTCTGCAACGTTCTATAGGATTGTTGCAAGTTGACAGCAAGGGGTGCTTTAGTCTAACATGATTTAGACTAAAGCACCCCATAAACTACCTTGATCTCCCTTTAACAATAGACTATACTTATATAGCCAAGTGATAGCATACTTAAGATGCTTTTGTTTCATTCAAACTTTCAATGAATAAGGCTTCAAGCCTTTCACGTTTTCCACCGAAACTGATTATAGCAGGCCTCCTCTTTCTACGATATCTGAGCTTCTTAATCTTCCTTTAATTAATTTTGTATTAAACACTTTTTTTTTTTAAATTTAAATTCATTCACTAAAAATGCTTTCAAGCAAACCAAACACCCCATGTATCGCAGGGGCCTTGTTTTGGGTTTTCAGCAGTGCCATTCATTAAGATGGTAAAACCATTTTAGGTCAAAAAAAAAAAGTTGGTGACGTGACTGAAGCTGGGCCAAATCCAAGAGCATTTAGGAATGTGTTCCCTGTTAAAAGGGAATTGAAGAAATCAATGGTTAATCCCTACACAAGGACAACCAGACACATGTTCTCCTTGGAAAAAACGTCGGTATAACAAGTATCCTTGCTGATAATTTCCTTTTTTTTTTCTGTGTAAGAGTATAAAATGCTTTTTTATTTTCTTCTACTTGGTTTGCTTTGATTAAATTCAGTGGTGTTTTACAAGATTAGAAAACAGACGGAGGGGTTGTCCTCATTAAATGAAGCAAAGCAATATACAAGTTTTTATTTTGTTTAAAGCAAAATCACAAACCAACAATGACAACAACGACGACGACGAGCGACGTAAGGACCTTGGAATAAGGGGATGCGTAAATAGAGACAGACTTACAAAAGTGCTAAAATATAAAAAGTGGAATTAAAGTGAAAAACATATAAAGCAGAAGCAGACTTTAGAGGCGACGATGAGGATAACGACTATGGAAGGTACCCTATACACGGCTGTAAGGATAAAGAAACAAACTTGGCTTTATGTCTGACACAAAATGCGTTTGATGGATTCCTTTGCGGGCAGCCTCAAAGCTATTTTCTCAGAACAACTCCCGATGATTGTTTGTAGGTAGGTATATGGCTTTCATGTCCTTGCTTTGTGGATAGTGGGATTTTTTTTTACGGAAAATACCTTTAAAATAAAATATTTTTGTACTTCGGTCTGCTGTCGTTGGGATTGAGGACTATTGTAGATTTAATTGGTGTTCTCGGAAATTAATTGCCATTCTCTGGAGACGATCACGAATGAATTGCATTGAGTTCCATTCCATAATACTTTTGCATTTACAAAGTGGAAAAATATTTGTATTTAAGCTAAAGTAGTACTTTCAAAGGCTTTTTATTGTAGGTACTACCTATATAGCTAGTTTTTATGGCTTACAACCCGTAAGCTTTTATACAAAAAGGACTCGACTGAGATTTCCAATTTGACTGAAATGATGTAACAAAAGTTGTTGTTACTGCAGACAGACATATTTATAGGTAAAGTTTTTATATTGTAATGAAAACTCAGAGACGAAAAGACGTAACTTATGTAGAGTTAGATTGTTTTTTCTTTTATATATATTCTGGGTTGTATATGAAAATGTAGATGCTTTGCTTGTGATGAGATGGAAGATTATAAAGGTTAAAATTTAAGGAATAACACTTGAATAGTTATAGCGAAAAAACGCACAGCAAATTAGAAAGGTCGCAATATAAAGTCTCGTCTTATAACTCCCAAACATTTTATGGTTTTGCAGATGCGTTCATTTGTTAATTAATGTCTATCGGGACCTACTACCGAAGAAAAAACATTCTTAGATTGCAAGTGTCAGTCAGGAGTTGTTTTAACAAGTAAATTTTCAATCAAAAGGCACAGCAGAGTTTTTGAAATTAATTAAAAAAGAGTTCAACCAATGAGACGGCAGCGCTTTCAACTGAAATAAAATCAAATAAATTTGGTTCTTTTTGTCAGACCAGATTATATCATAAATATTTCTGATTAAATATAAAATGTCTCTCAAGTAGAAAACTAGTCTTATCTACCTCACTTCCTTTGTGAATAGAATCTCGCAATAAGCCTCTTAGAAAAGATAGGCTGCCAACCACTCCGAAAAGGAACGGCGCGGTATGATGATGAATGCGTTCAGGTGGAAAAGGTGACAGAAGATACGAATATGCTGCAGAGGAAAACAAGAGCACCGAGAGTGGAGTATCGAGCAAGGAGAAGAAGACCCTCTGTGTAGACAAAAAGAGGGCCTACGCCAGCCTCCCAGCTCAAGGAGATCAAAGAATCAAGAAATTGAAATAATTTCCGGAAGTTTTATAAAAAAAACTGCTTCGAAACAGCAAAGGTTACCTAGTTACCGAAGCACAGGGAATAGTTGATGGTATTCAGGCAGCTTCTGAATGGGCATCAGATAGAGCAATTAGTAAGACGAGAAGCCAACCGAACTCCAGTAAATGGAGACCCAGTACCACCACCCAATAAGAGGTAGACTCAGCTATAAAGAAGCTCAAGAACAACAAGGCCACTGGATCTTATGGTTTACCGGCGGAGGGGATGGGTTGAAAGGGTGCAAGCACGAGTTCATCAACCAAATTTGGGTGGAAGAAAGCATGCCGTCAGCGTAAGCGAGTAATTGGACGGACTTTTGAAAGATTGTGCGATTGTGTCTTTAGTGTTGACGTGAGAGTTTTGAATTATTCTTTCAAGAACTATGTTAAGCCGCATGACAGCGCGTCGCCTTGCCTAAAACTTTTTTTGACATCAAAGGTGTCGGTGAGGGTTTTCTCCAAGATCTGCCAAAGTGCGAATATTTGGTTGATGGTGGACTTCCCTGGCCTAAAGCCTAACTGATATGGACCTATCAAGTTTTTGACGAATGGCTTCAGGCGTTCACAAAGTACTGCAGAGAAGATCTTGTAAGCGATATTTAGAAGACTGATACCTCTGTAGTTGGCGCAGTCCAGAGGATCACCTTTCTTGAGGATCAGGCAAACAATGCTGAGGTTCCATTCTTCGGGCATGCTTTCCTCCATATATTACAGATGAGCTGGTGCATACTCCTAACAAATTCATCGCCAGCTGCTTTGAATAGTTCAGCTGCATGGCTATCAGCTATCAGCTCCAGCAGCTTTATTGGACTTAAGTTTAGATATGGCTATCCTCACTTCGTCAAGATCGGGTGGACGGAATTGTTGGCCTACGTCGTTCAAGTTGAATGGTGCAATTTGCATGTTAGCGGAATTCGGTTCGTCATTGCCACCGTTATACAATTTGCAGAAATGATTTTTCATATCCTCAGCACCGACTGCAATTCTAACACGATATTCCCCTGAGCATCCTTGCAGGCTTCGGTTCGGGCCTTGTAACCCTGGGAGGTTCTTTTTACTTTTTGGTAAAATTTCCAAACTTAATTCCTGCAATTGCAATGGCATCCCTCTTTTTCCTCGATCACCCACTTCTCATGTTGACTCGTAGAGCTCGCAGCAGCCCTAGTCCTTCTATGCATTGCCGCTTTGTATGCCTGTTGTTTGGCTTCATTTACGTGCTGGCATTCTCCATCGAACCAGGGGTTTCGCTGTGGTTGTCATGTGAAGCCCAGCACATCAGAGGTGGCATCTCTGATGGCTTCCTGGCAGTTCTTCCACTGGTTCTCAATGCTTGCAGTTGGCGGCAAAGGACTTTTTTTTTTTTTTTTTTTTTTTATTAACTATATGCCTGTAAGACCTAAGGTCTTTTAAATGCAACCTGAATTGCACGGCACTAGTTAGAAAGAGTAGGAGGATAGGAAAGATTTGGCACAGTGGATTGAGATCAAGGTGTTTATTATCTCATTAAATCTCACGGGTGGCGTCCAGTTAAGCTGGGAGAATATAGAAAAGAATGCTGCCTAGAATGGGGCTCGAACCCACACCTCTAAGTTAGCAGTCAAGCACTACATCCACTGCACCATTGCCACCCGCTTTTAAGAGGGCGTGAGAGACTCGATCAGAAAAGGACCTGGCGATTTCTTGCGACTGTAACCGGCCGACATCAAACTTCCTCACACTATTTCCCTGTTTTGGCTTTGGTCTAGATACCCGAAGCTTTGATGTCTGCTTTGTAGCAGTCTTGGGACTCCGGTTAATGTACGGCTGTACGTGGTCTATAGAGAGAAAGAAAATTCCATGTGGAGATCTGAAGATAGTTGTCCTTATTTCGTTTGCTAGGTTCGTCAATACTAAATCCGTCCTTATCCGAGGCTTGTTGTTGTCGCAACTAAAATCACTTTACGTGGCTCGGAAGTCACCCCGACACGGCACAACCCCCAACCTGGAGGACCAGACCCTTATAACTCCAAGGGCGGGAAGCCGCTGTTCAATAAGTGGTTTAGCCTGACTGAGACTGTAGACGCCAGTGGCCAGTGTTGATTCCATCTGGGGATTTATTCTCCTGCCGCCTTGATAAAAGATGCCTTTGTGTGAACACTCCTCCCAGTTTCTGTCTTCTAGATTGTTGATGGCACCATTGATCCTCAATGCTGAATTCATCCTCCACACACCTTCCTTCTCATAGGCTCAACCAAGACTTCAGCCGAATTATACAGCCAGTTATTTCCGACAGAAAATTATAGTTTTACTATTTTTGTCATTTGTTCAACGCTCACTCTAATAAGTTTAGCAAGTCAAGTCCAGATGAATGAGACCAGTATCCGATGGCTACCACTTGGAGGTAAGATAAGCACAGTTGACGTGAAGAATTCGTTGCTTCACTGGCCGTTCGCCATGTTGAGGCCAATCAGTGACTACCCGCGTCCTACAACACCCAGCCATCAGTAGGTGATACTAGTTATCATAAATAAACCATTACCATGCTTCTTCAATGCTAAGCTTCGTTAAAGTTTAAGTTTAGCAGCCTAGGAGCAAGTTTCTAAGATCTTAATGTAGATAGTACATACCTACATCTTATTTTCTCCTAAACTACAAATATTTGAAGAGTTTATAATTTTAAATTAAATAAATTTTATATGTACATAACATAGAACAGTGCATACAGCAAGTAGATATACGCAAAATAATAATGCTCGTATCAACCTTCATGTTTGGTAGGAAGAACGTGTCAGCACGCATAGTACCTACTTACTTAAAGAAAAAACCCTTTTCTCGTCATAGAACAGAAAAATTTATAATTTATTTATAGCTTCTTAACAATTCTGACTTATGTATAAATAGGTATACAGCTTACAGTTAGTAAAGGCAGAATGTAGATACTCCTTTTGGTCCTTGTACACAATTTACTTTTGAGAATAATAAAAACAAAGAAGAAAGAAAGCAAAAACTTTGTACTTGTTTAATGAATATTTTGTTCTTTATTCTGTTTCGTTTAACCGTTAACAATCTGGAAAAAAAACCCTAACCGGTAGACCAAGGACGAAGAACTTAAATAAAGCTTAAGTCCCATTCAAAAGGCAGAAAATTGCGAAAGAAAATTTTAACAAATTGCAGGAGCTATCAAGAGCGTACAGAAAAGCAACAAAAAATTTCAAACAAACTAATATACTTTTTCACAATGAACTTATTTTTTTTTGTTTTAAAAAAGGTATAAAACCCTAGCGCTGTATGGTTGCTTAAGCTCGCTTTGTTTTGGATAAAATTGTGCATTGCTTAAGATAGTATAGGTATAATGTTTTCATGTTCATTTTGATGCCGATGTTGATTCCAGGAAAAAATAAAATTATGCAAATTCAAATTGTAACAAGGAAGATAAATATTTCTGAGTAAAACCTTTAACACTCCTGATCACTTTATCTGTGCCACGTAGTTTTATAATCCTAATTATTACTCTAGGCAGGTACAAATTTATACAAGTACCTCGGAGAAAGTTTTCATTTGGAAAAATTAAAATAATTAAGTTAATGCCATTTTTGCGATTGTAGTTCATACCAGTTAGTATATATTATGAAAACCAACTTTTTTTGGTGAAAATCTACACAGTAGATATTGTAGAAGATCAGTACGAATCAACACTAAAAACCTTGAATCCAAGGAGCATTTGCTGTAGGTAAATAATACTAAAAGTGCATCAAATTTTTGTCAGATTAAGGCAGTTTATCCAGACTGATTTTTTTTACTTTCGTGATAACAATGGTGGAAAAGGTCAAAATCCCGCCGATCGAAACCCCGGGAGTCGAAACTTCGCCAAATAAAATTACTGATTATGTACACAAATACCGCCAGTATCGCCACTTCGGCCCTAGGTTCAATGAAAGGAAAATCCCTATGCATACACCTCCGCGTGGTAGAGAGCGGGTAATGTTAACGTGTAGGGGGACCGAATGGATGCCCGTTAGGGCACAAGCTTGTCCTTGGGATGGTTAAAAGCCTCCTTAAGGCAGACGAACTGCAGGTGGTAGTCAACGGGATGATAGTCTGGTTGCGGAGGAGCCTTTTTTTGTTAAAAGGCCAACGGCAGCAGCAGGTAGCGTCTGTAACCCATATTGGGCGGCTACAAAAGGCGTCTGTTTTCCCATAGTGGGTGGCCTCGAGCAGTTATGTGTTTGACCATATAAAAGGCGGGTGTGCCTGTCAAATCTGAGCTTATGTATGTTATTACATAATTGCGTAACGTCACAATTATTCAGTGCTACGCCCCCACCAATGAAGCGACCTAGGAAGACAAAACCGCGTTCAACACTCATCTTAGCTCGGTTTACAGGAGTGTTCCGAGAGCCGACATCATAGTCGTTATGGGAGACCTCAATGCCCAAGTCGGTTCAGACAATTACGGGCTGGAACGCATGATGGGAAGAAATGGCTAGGGGTCACGGAATGAAAATGGTGACTTACCTGTCGATTTTTGTAACGCGAATCGTCTTGTGATAGGTGGGACTGTATTTAAGCATAAGACGTGCAACAAAAATACCTGGGTGCATCCGGATGGTCAAACCGAAAACCGAATTGTTCATATCATGACTCAGCAGCGATGGAGGAAGTCAATGTGTGATGTCCGGAGTATAAGAAATGCCGATGTGGGAAGCGACCACCATTTGGTTCTGATAAGTCTCAAACTACGAACCACTGCCGTACAAAAACCAGCACAGGATGCAGCAAAGATTTCAAAATTCATTACTAATGCTTTGAATGACCCCAACATATGTCAAAACTATGTCACCACCCTTAACGACAGAGCCTCGTCATTAAACGGAATCCAACATTCAACAATTGATGAGACGTGGGGGGAAATTAAAAGTGTTTTTATGGAGGCTGGATCCGAAACTGTACCCAAGCGAACGAGACGTAGAGACTGGATGTTCCAGGTAACCTGGGATAAGATCAAACTTCGCAAATCGTTGAAAATCCAAATAAATGCCGAAGCAGATGTTCAACGAAAGGCTGAATTGCGAGGTGAGTATCGCATTGCACATAAGATGGTCTATCGCTGTGTGAGACGTGACAAGAAGGTGAGGTTAGATGGACTCGCAAATAATGCGGAAAACGCTGCAAGAAGAGGAGGTACAAATAGCCAAAACAATCATCCTGTAATTGATGTGGATGGCAAACTTTTGGTATCAATTGAGGATGAGCTACGCAGATGGAAGGACCATTTTTGTGCCATGCTAAATGAGGATTCAGTTGAGCAGAGTGCTGAAGTGCCCCAACTAAACTAGATGCGCATGTCCTATAGGGATATTGGACATCGAAACCACGTCAGAGGAGATCCATACATCAATAAATCTCCTCAAAAACAACAAGGCAGCTGGACTGGACGGAATACCAGCTGAATTCCTGAAAGCCAATCCCGTAACAGTGGCTAGTATTTTACATCTGTTGATACAAAGCATTTGGGAAAACGAAAGTTATCCCAGGGACTGGAAGGATGGTGTGATTGTTAAGTTGCCAAAGAAAGGTGACTTAAAGAATTGCAACAATTGGCGTGGTGACGGTTAAACCGTGTTGTCCGTTTTTCCAAAATGAATGGCAAGCATCATTCTCGAGCGGATAAAGGTTAGAATCGATTCTACACTCAAGAGGTATCAAGCTGATTTCCGCAGTGGTCGATCGTGTGTCGACCATATCAACACCCTGCGTATCGTCCTCGAGCAGTCGATGGAATTTTAATCACCGCCTTACCTCATGTTCGTGGATTTTGAGAAGGCTTTTGATCAAGTTAACCGAGAATGTATATGGAGATCGTTGCTTGGTAGAGGAATTTCGCCAAAAATTGTTGCCATTATTAAGGAGTCTTACAACAACGCAAGGTGTTTTGTTTTACACAATGGGCAGCTATCCGACTCCTTTGAAGTGCAGCAGGTTGTGAGACAAGGGGATGTTCTATCGCCAATTCTCTTCCTGCTGGCGATGGACGATGTATTGAAGGCCAGTGTTGGTTCAGCTGAGCAACAGGGCATTCAATGGAGACCGTTCGAAAGGTGCAGTCATTTAGACTATGCCGATGACATATGTCTACTGGCAAATAACATCAGTGGGCTGAACGGGATGTGCCAAACACTGCAAGTGCAGGGAGAGTCGAGTGGTCTAAGCATAAATAGCAAAAGGACAAAAAATAAAGCTCATAGGCCGCTCGACACAGCAGCGTATTATTCTACAGGAGACGCCAGTTGAAGAAGTGGAACAGTTCAACTACCTTGGCAGTATTGTTTCTGCAAACGGTGGTACAGATCTGGGCATTAAAAGTAGAATAAATTAAGCTCGTGCTGCCTTCGGTACTCTGTCCGCAATTTGGAAATCCAGTCAAATCTCCTTACGCACTAAGTTGAGATTCTTCGAATCCAATGTCAAATCCGTGCTGTTGCTGTTATCTGCTTGTGAAATCTGGAAAGTCACGTCTACCATTTCGAAGAAATTGCAGGCTATTGTGAATCGCTATCTTCGCCACATCCTAAAAATTCGCTGGCCACAAATAATATCAAATGAGAAATTGTGACGCAGGACAAGTCAAGAGCGGCTGGACGTCGACATAAGGAAGCGTAAATGACAATGGATTGGTCACACACTGAGGAAACTTAACCGTTAAAATTGCAAAGCAGTCTTTTGAATGGAATCCTCAGGGTGCACGGCAGGTTGGAAGACCAAGAACAACATGGAAATCAACTGTCTTAGCGGAAACAGAATCCCAGAGAAAGACGTGGCCACAGCTAAAGTACCTTGCCGCAGACCGCGAAGAATGGGGACGTTTTGTTGACGCCCTATGCAGTGGCGTAGCGAGCACTTTGGGGGCCCCGTATCAAACATTTTTTAAAGGGGCCCCCTTTTTTTTCCCTAACAGCGGCCCTGTCTTAGCTATAAACTTTTTTTGCGGTAAAAGGGACAAAAACCTGCTTTTATAAAAAAAAAACGTTAATTTGTTCAAAAGATTTAAATCTAAGCTTATGAAATTATACGAAAGAAAGATTATAACACATTTTTGTATGAGAAACAAATTTTGAGAGTTGAAAAGATATCAATAATAGTTTTGTAACGTTTATACACGTTTTTCCCAAAATCTGTTGCTCTAAAAAAATAGTGTAATAATCTTTCTTGTGTAGAATACTATGAAAGAAATTTAAACCAGCTAGATTTTTGAAAAATATAACAGTTTTCTAGATAAGTATTTCCAAAAATATTTGTTTGTCACTTTACGGTCAAAATCAAAAGTCAAATTTTGAAACGCTATAACTTTTAGACTCATTATTTAGATAATAAGACTGTCTGAAAGTTTCTGGTTCCTCAATTTTTTGTTGTACAGTGAAATTCGAATGAGTTATAAGAAAACAAATTCACAGCTCACACCCTTTTTTGAAAAAATGGCCTCCTCTTTACCTCTTCCAACCAAAAATTTGATTTTATAATAAGGAGATGAGCCCGAATACAAATTGTACAAAAATTTGGTGCATCGTTAAAGAAGTTTTGACAAGTTTTTCAACTAAACTGGCCATGAAGGTAAAGTAAAACGGGGCTCTCCATCGAAATTAAGTTTTATAAAAATTATTTCCGAATTTTACCAGTAATTCGTCTAATTCTCCTGAGCTACTGGTACGTGGTTCCAAAAGAAAAGAGTGGCTGCAGTTGGGGTTCCTTGTCCTTGTTAGGACTTAGATTGAGATAACTGCACAGGAAGGAAAACTTCCGAAAAGACACATGATTGTAAGCAAAATTGGTAATAGATACATTTTAAATAATATGTAAATTAAGTTTGTTCGTTGAGTGCTGAAGTCACCCCGCCGGGGTCAACCCAAGGCTTTTTTTGAAAACCCTGAACTCACACTCACCAGCAAACTCTGTGTTTTTTGACACCTAGGGTCGCCCTGAACTCGCCTGAAGTAGATCAAGGTTTCTTGCTGGGGCGAGTTGAGGTTTTTTGAAAACCGAAAAACACAGTTTTTTTTTAGAGCTCTTGTGGCTGTCAAGAAAAGCTGGGTCAACTTCAACGAGTGAACCTATTAAAATTGTGTATTAAATGCATCTCAATAAAAAATTTCTTACATACGTCAAGTACATACTCTGAATCTCGGGGCCCCTATATCTCGGGGGCCCCGTATCATTGATACGGCTGATACCGCGGTAGCTACGCTACTGGCCCTATGCCCCAGCAGGGGTTACAGGACACGATGATGATGAATTGGTTTTCAATTTGTATGGTTTGGGTGGGTCTGGTGGATCGGGACAGAGGTGGGTTTGGAGCTGGACAGTGGTGGGTCTGGATCTGGACAGAGGTTGGTCTGGATCTGGGCAGAGGTTGGTCTAGAGGTCGGACAGAGGTCGGTCTTCAGTCTAGATCTGGACAGAGGTGGGCTTGGATCTGGACAGAGATGGGTCGGGATCTGGACAGGGGTGTGTATGTATCTGGATAGAGGTTGATTTGGATATGGACAGAGATGGGTCTGGGTCTGGACGAGGTGGGTGTGGATCTAAACAGAGTTCGGTCTGAACCCGGACAGAGATGGGCTTGGATCTGGATAGATATGGGTCTGGATTTGGGAAAACGTTGGTCTGAATTCTGGACAGCAGAGGTAGGGGTTATTTATAAAAAAAAAATTGAAAATATAAGCTTTTCTCGACTATTTTTTGAAAGATTTAGAAAAAACAACTTTTTATTTTCATTTTTTTTATTAAAAAAAAATGAATTTATAGAAATATTGTTCATCTTCGAAATATCAATGAAATTTTCCTTTTTGAAAATATCCATTCAAAATTAAACCTATTCTCAACTTTTTTTTGGAAAAATTAAAACAGAAGCAATTGTCTTACATTTGTGTTCTTATGGACTAAGGAAACTGGCACCTGTCAGACAACTATACATACCAGAAGCGGAGCAACAGAGTTGCATGAGCAGGACAGAGGACCCAAAAAAGGGAGTTGAAATCCTGAGAACCAACGAAGCGGGCCACCTGCGGTACTGTTGCTCAAGAAAACTGTAGAAATTTGCAGCCTACCAGCCGACTTTACATACCTGAAGGGGAGCAACAAAGTTGCGTTGCGGGACAAAGGGCCCAAAAAAGGGAGCTAAACTCTGAGACCCTTTGAAGCTGGCCACCCAAGGAACTGTTACTCTTAGAAACTATTTTGGCGCCTTCTAGAAAGCTATTTTTCAAGCGTGGAAGCCTTATTCAAACTTTGACGAAGAGCTACGTGAATAGCACTTTTAAATTAAATTTTGGACAAATATTAACTTGTCACAATTTCAAACTTCATTAAACCCACTTTAAATATTATACAAAAATTTGTTTTCAAAACTACGGTGATTTATTAAAACAACGTTGTCTTTACCTATTTGTAAATCATCAATTTTAAATAATGCTTCACTGAATTTAAAACATTCAAATCAAATATTATCATTTTAATTGTAAGATAGGTACCTACAATAAAAACCATTTAATCAAATAATTATTATTTTCGGATATTTATTAAATCATAAAAAAACTGCATGTTAAAATTAAATCAAATATAAACAGTGTAGGTATCTACAGCTCGTTTAAATGAAAAGTGAACAAACTGTTTAGTGATGGCAAAGACTAAAACAAAAAAATGTCCCTTGGCATTAATTTATTTTTTTTTCTTCACTCTTTGACCCAAAAAAAAAAAAACAAAAAATTACCATCCCTGATGAAATGGCAGACAAATTAATTAAATTGCAGTGTAACGACCTGTAACCACTTTAATCCGTATTTTCATCGAAATATTTCAATTTTAATACTCAACAATTATTTTCAAGCTCCATAATATTAAATCAAAATAAATTGACTTAAACCTTGACATCTATCAAACCCACGATGTGGACGTTAACAATTAATTCCACACCGTTTGGTATTGTGTGCTTTGAAAGCAATGACAGTAGACAGTTGTTATCCTGTCAAATTGTACTGCAATTTTAATTGTTCACATAAATATTCACGCAAAAACACATAAACCAGAGACCATTGGTTAAATGAGTATAACAAAAAAAAAAATTAGCAAAAAAAAAATTACAAAGAATCATAATAAAATGGAAGCCCCAGCATGACCAGTGATGCAGAACATGACTTTTCTGACAACAAACGTTAAATAATGTCATCTTAGCCTAACCACATGTCGCACAAGGCATCCGGTTTCGGTGACGTATACAATCCAACACCACAAGAAATTCCAAAACAAGACGACAAAAACAGTTGTATTTTAGTTGCGGTTATTTTGAAGAACAGGTATGACTTGCTCCCGTATCTCACAAGAGTTTGTTTTGTTTTTTTTTTGTTTTGCGAGTTGAAAGCATTCCTACAACATGCTACGTCGAATTTCTCACACATTCATCACAATCCAGAGAAAAAAATAGACGAAGCAAAATCACTTCCAGCTGGCATTGCAGGAGAGACGTAACATGTCATCAAAATAGAAGAAAAAAAACAAGGATTTTACCTATGAAACACCAGGGAAACATACGCATGTACACCTATTTGGCCCCATTTGTGGCTCCTGTTTTTGGCAATTTATCACTCATACGCCTCAGTACACCACCGATGTTTGGATCGTCGTCGCTCGGTTGAATACTCTTCACTCCGATGCACCCTGTTCTGTTCCCTGTGGGTTGGATTCCATGCACATGATCCTTACTCATAGATTCAAACTAGAGATTAATTGTGTGGAATGGGCTGAAAAAAAATTCTGGCATTGGCCACTACACTCGAAAAACTAAATAGGAAAATAATCTTTTAAGTTACTGTTATTACTTTTAACAATTTCCAATAATTTTAAAGGTGAATCAGGTCAACAAAATATGACACATTTTCGGTTGCCAAAACCGGATTACACCTACTTATACCTACACTTTTCCGGTGGATTCTGATGTCCTGAACAGTAATCCGACCTCAGAATTGTTCAATTAGCTCTGGTTTTTGAGATATTATTGGAGCTTTTGTTACATCACGAATTAGTTTTTGTTTTTCTTTTTTTACCTTTTTTCTGTGATATACTCTATTTGTACCTAGAAACTGTTTGACAAGGTAGGCATTTGTAAAATAAATCGAAATCAATATTTTGATCAAATATGGCATAAAGATGATAGGGAAGGCCAAAAATAATAAATAGAAACTCAATAATTTTTGATTTTGTTTTTGTGGATTATTGATTGACATTATTCAAATAAAAGTTTTTTTGTGACTTTTTATACTAGTCTAGTCAATTTAGACTTTTTTTTTAACAAAATGTTGGGGAATAATTTTTTTTTTGATTTCGTTAAAGTATCACACAGAAAGCTTAAGTCCAAATTTTCGACCATCAACCCCTTGCAGGGGTCCAACTATATTGATATTAAGAGTGAATTCGTTTTTAACGAATAATATCCGTAGTTTCAAATTTATCGACAAAATAAAAATGTATTCTTAATAAAAAGAATAAGATCTTCTAATTCGAATATATGGGTTTTTGTTCAAATTTTGGGTATTTAACGAGTTATAACCAATTATAAGCAATAAAAATGGAGTTCACACTTTTTTAGTCACTTTTTTTTCAATATTCCGCGAAAATTTCATTCAAAAGTTCTAGTAATCACTATACCCTACAGTTTTGTTCTTAACATTTTCTTTTTGTAAGTAATTGTTTACCAACTCTATTGCCTAGAAGATATCTGCACTTCATAATAATTAAGAGTTTCAAAAGTTTGAGTGTTTTTTTTTTTTAAATATGTAATCGGGAAAGATATTTTTTATTTTTAAGTTCGTTGAAGTAATATAAAGAAAGCTTTAATCTAAATTTTCGACTGTCAATCCGTAACAGGTTGGCCACTATCTTCAATTAAGGGGTGAACTCGTTTTTCACAATTAAAATCCGTATTTTAAATTTAATCGAAAAAATACAACTGCATTTCTGACAAGAAGAATTATTTCTAAAAATTCGTCACAGGTATTTTTTATGTATTTAAAGGGCTATAACCAATTATAAGCAAAGCATATGGAGCTCACATATTTTTTGGTCAATTTTTGTTAAATACTACGTTAAAATGTTCTCCTCGAAGTTCCTTAAAAATCTTTAATTTATTGCTTTTATATTAATATTTTTTAGTTCGAACAGTTGTTTACTTATTGTAGCATCTGAAGAGCTTCCAAACGCAGCATTGCACTTAAAATATTTTTTGTTTTGAATCAAAAGGGTCAGTTCGATTGTTAGTTGCAAAAATAGAACTTACTCTTTCACTCAAGATGGTGGAAGCTTGCAGAACAAGTATAATAACGTATCTGATATGCAAAATAAAATGTATATATTTGAAAACCCAAATTAATACAGCTCGCAGTTTACTCTTATAAGTTGCTGTCTTAAAAAAATAAAAATGCGACTTCTCTGTGCTCTGAATCGATTGATCAAAAATAAAGATAGAAAGGCCACATCATTTCTTAGAATTTCCGAGTTTTTAACCCATCCGGTTATAGGTTCTTGAAAAAAATAATCTCGAAAAATTATGATTTTAATAAACAAATGTTGCCCCAAAAACTAACACATCAATCAAAAATTCCTCAAACAAAGGTGAAATAGTTTTTTCTTACCTTTCCAAAAATATAAAATTATAAAACAAGTATCATCCATTATTTCTTAGCCATCTACTTCCTCGTTATTTTTTTTACCTTTAAACGTTCACATCTCCATTCCTTTATTTTTCCGAATTTTTCATAACACCTACAACTTTCTTGTAATTATACAATCTATCGAATACCGAAAAAACATCTTTCAACCTCCCCCGTTAAGAAAATAGTCAAAATCGTATTCATGCTTTAAACCAAAATGGCGGAAACCCTGCAAAGAGATTTGATGGTCGAAAACTTTGATTTAAGTTTCCTATAAAGTACTTTAATGATGACAAGAAAATAATGTCGTCCCCAACGTTTTGTCAAATTCAATTTTGGTAGGTTTTGAACATATTGGTATTATTCAAACAAAAATTGACATCTAAAACTCTGATTTCGAGTTTTAGATGTCAATTTTTATTTGAATAATACCAATATGTTCAAAACCTGAAACTCAAAACCTCTATAGAACTAGTTTTACATTAAAACTAGTTTTGAATCGTGTCAATAATAGGGCTGTTAAAGTTTTTCGAAAATTCCAGATGGGGGAAATTGAGTATATTGTAGGTTCAAAGATATCGGAACTTGCTATTCAACGGTCAGAAACGGCTCGTAACGATTTAAAAAAAATATCAGTGTCGACATATGGTGCTCTTTTTGGTTATAAAAATATTACCAAAAATTTGTATAATGGTTTTTTTGATTGTCAATCTTCTCATTTACTTCAATCACAATCTTGTGTCAAAATTTGTTTCAAAATGACAAAAATATTTGCATACCAAGATTTTGAAAAAGAAAAAAATTTAAAATTCAATTTTTTAAAAATAGGTTGGTGAATTTTCTGAAAATTTGATGCTACGTACATTAATAGATTCTAAAATTTGGCGTATCAAATTTTTACGAGTGGATACATTTTGAAGTAAAATTAATTTTAAGAAAACTAAGCATTTTATTTTTTTTTTTACATTTTTTGTAAACAAATTCGTTTATATTTATTTGTTATATCATTTATTTAGTAGAATCGCTTTCGTTTGAAAATTCGTAGTTTTTTCATTGCTTTTTGTAATATTGCCCATGATCTGCTCAGAACTGCTCATTCTCGTGATATGAGCATTTAATTACCTAATCTGTATGTTTGCTTTGACTCTTTGAGTGAGCATTTCTTTTTTTTAGCATTACTCATACTCTCATGCTCATAGGTATTTGGAAACTGTTCATGCTCATGAGCAAAATATTATAGACTGAGAGCCAACGACATAAAGTCAAGTCATATTTTGCGTAAACTTGAAAGCAGAGTTGTAAAAATTTCAATGCAAAAAAATGCATTAAAAAAAAATGTTAATGCAATGTGAACATTTTTTGCATTAAAAAAAAAATTTAATGCAGGTAAAAAATTGCTTGCATTAAAAAAAAAATGTTAATGCTAAATCGAAAATTTGTTGCATTAAAAAAAAAGTGTTAATGCGAATCAAAAATTGTCTGCATTAAAAAAAAATGTCACTGCAATATGAACATTTTTTTGCATTAAAAAAAATGTTAATGCAAACACCAATATTTGTTGCTTTAAAAAAAAATTCAATTAAATTTGAAAGCTTCTTGCATTAAAAAAAAATGTTAGTGCGGATCAAAAATGTTCTGCATTCAAAAAAAAAATCTATGAAAATATGTTGCATTAAAAAAAAATCTATGAAAATATGTTGCATTAAAAAAGAAATGTAAGAAATTTTCTTGTTAAAATCGTTAAACTATTTTGCTGTTGATTTTTTAACACCTGTCAAAAAAAGGTGTTCTAGTGGTCCCACAGCGTTGGCGGAAACACTAGGTAATACCCCCTTCTAAACCAATTGGCATACTCGGTTTTCCAAATTTTGGTGTTGACATTTTAACACTTGTCAAAAATCGTGTTAATGTGAATCTACGTCCTATCACGAAATGAGTACTTCATACAAACTCATTTGAAATTCGTGTCCTACCCATCACTACCACGAATCATGCCCTTAAATATTATTGACGTAGTTAAACGATTTTAACAAGAAAATTTCTTACATTTCTTTTTTAATGCAACATATTTTCATAGATTTTTTTTAATGCAACATATTTTCATACATTTTTTTTTAATGCAACAAATTTTCAAATTTTATTGACATTTTTTTTTTTAATGCAACATATTTTCATACATTTTTTTTTGATGTAAAACATTTTTATTCTGCATTAACATTTTTTTTTAATGCAACAAATTTTTGAGTTTGCATTAACATTTTTTTTAATGCAAAATATTTTCACATTGCATTAAAATTTTATTTTTAATAATTAAAGCAAACAAAAATGCATTTTTACAACTCTGCTTGTAAGTCATATCAGTAATAGCCTTTAAGGTGTTGAACCATTAACTGTTTATCTGCCTGCCCATAAACGTGTCGAACAGATGTAAAATTTGACGTACATTTTTAAAATCGATTTATTTGAATGCCTTTTGGTGGGAGGAAAAATGTGTGCATAGATGAAAAATATTAAGCTTGCAATTTTGAACAAATGTTGTGAAAGGTCAAACTCTCTGTTTTTTGTCCTTTAAAAGATAGAGAGCGGCAAAATATGCAAAAAACGTTCAGGTAAACACAACAAGTGTTGAAGTTTTATGTCCAAATTTTACAAAAAAGATCGAAAAATTCATTTTGCACTGTTAACGTCACTGTGAACTCAACAGTACATATCCTTTTCTCGACAACTGAGCTAGTTAGAAAATTGCAGTTTTTTTTTTGTCAAATTTGGGCCTCAAAATTTGAAAAGAGTTTTTCTTAAAGTGCATAAAAAACTGAAAATTTTGGACCTAAATGTAATTTTCTAGCTGACTCAGTTGCTGAGAAAAAGGCTATGTACTGCTAACTTCACAGTGAAGTTATAGCAGTGAAAAATTAATTTATTCGAATTTTATTTTTCAAATAAGGACTTCAAAATTTGGACCTTAATTTTTCTTGAAATGCAAACTAAACTGCAAATTTAGAGCTTCATTTCAGACTCCTAGCTAGCCGGTTGCTGAGAAAAGGATGTGTACTGCTAACTTCACAGTGAAGTAAGCAGTACAGTCGGTAACACTCACTATTTGGTGAACTGCAAAATTCGGAATAGAAATGCATAAGAAATGAAAAAAAAAAATGAAAATTCCTGCCATGGTCCTATTGGTCTAGCCCAAAATTGTTATGCTAACTCCAGAGACGTAATTTTTTGGCAGATCCAAATAATTTCGTTTAAATTGCTATTTTTTTATGCAAACCCTGTTTTGTAGCTTCAAGGTTTTTTAATATTCAAGATTCCGCGTGTTGATGTTGTTGGACAAAATCTAAAGCAAACATGAGATTTAATTAATATCTGTACCCTGGGCAAATGTCAATTTTTGGGAAGTTGAAAGTTTAACTTTTTAATGTCCAAAAATGTTTTTACTTTTGAAAACTAAACTACATATCTTTAACCATCGGTATTTAGTTTAGCAATATTGGAGCCCATTGGCCCTTATTGCAGTCGTAGAACAAATGAGGCCTCCAAAATCAAAATAAAAACAAATGTGAGAAAATCCAAATATTTTTGGATTTTTTACCTTTAATAGCTACTTAAAAAACCGTTGGATCTATAAATCGGAGTTTAAATATCTAGAAATTCAGATATCTAAATCATGATTCCATTAAAAAGTATCCGGCAAAATAAGGGATATGTCAAAAGGTGAGACAAATTTTTTTTTATTTTCCGATAGAATTAAAAAAAAAAATACCTTATAATAAATATTATTTCTTGTGCACAAAATTTCATAAAAAAAATGAAATTTTCAATGCCAATTCTGAGTTTAAAAAAAAAAAAATAGGTAGATACAGACCAGTTTAAAAAAGAAGCTGCAAAGTTCGAAAATTAAATTAGAAAAAAAAAACGGTTCTAATATAACGATTGTATATAGCAGTTGTAGGAACCTTTATATCGTTATTTTAAGAACTAAAACAAATCTCGATTAAGAGTGCAAGGAATAAATAAAAACACTTTTTAAAATAAGCCCATGACATCGATTAAGTTTATTTTTATAAAAAGTTTTGTTCTTTATCTCTATCCCCGGTGTTGGTAGGTTAGGTAGCCAAAAACATTTTTTTTTTTTTTTGTTAATTCAAAACTTTTCTCTTAGTGTTTAATTTTCAGTGGTGGTACTTTTAACTCGTTTAGATCACTTTCTATAGGGAATACCATTTATCGTTAGTGCAGACCTGCAGACTGTAGATGAATGCATCGCTAGAAGCTTCAACACTGATGTTTGAGGAACGACAATCTCTCTATCCCCTGGGTAGACGACATTTTTGACCGGAAAATGTCCCTTTTTGTCACAAACTACTTTGAGTAATATTTTCCGTTTTTTTTCTGTTTTTTTTTTTTTTAATGGGTTCATTCTCCCGAGGCTTGCATGAAAAGGTGACGGAGGGTCATAAATTATTGATATCATTGTGGAGAACCCATTCGCCTGGAAGCAAGTTTATGTCTATGAAAATGTTCACATTATCCTGGAAGGTATCTATCTTTTTCCATTTTAATTTTCTTGCGAATGCTTGATGGATAGGCCTCATTTCTCGTGAGTTAAACGATGTGTTTTTTTGTTTTTCTATTTTTGGGTGGTGAAAGCATTCTATCGGGAATGTGTGTTTTCAGATGGGATCAAGCCTAAGGGTTTTGTGTATTTTTGTTTTTTTTTTGTGTTTAAATGTTTTCCCTTTTCACACTTCCTTAGGTACTCATTTCAGTCTCAAGTCTGATATGAGATATGTTTATGATGTGAGAATATTCATGCGAATATGTTTGCGGTCGATGAAGGTTTTTTTTTTTTGTTGCCTTCGAGGCAGAGGGAATTGAAACGGTGCCATTCCATTGACTTAATGGGGTTTTTATGGTAAATGTATTGAAAGTTAGATTAATGGAATAAAATTGATTCACAATCTATCATCATAGAATCCTTAAGGGTAACTTAATAAGGAGGAGTTTCAAGTTTGTTGATATGTTTTTCGTGGTGTGGAAATATTTGTTTTGGTATTTGCCGGTTAAGTATGGTAGTTAGGTAGGAATAGCTATGTGGAGTGATTATTGAAAAATGCCTTTTCGTTTCTGCTTGAGCACTCATGAATCAATTTTCGGTTATAAATAAAAAAAAAATATTTCTAACCTATAGCAAAGTCGTTTTTAGAATCAATAAGTTTCTTTTCAGAAATAGGTACTTCTATCCTAGCCAAAAAAAAAGAAAGTATTTTCATTCATGGCTTCCTTTATTTTCTTCTATTGAAGAGGGGAGTTGGCAGGTGTAATCTTACAGAGTTTTCAGCTATAGGAACTACGCGTTGAAATCAATCACTTAATTGAACAAATGTCAACTTAAATCAATTTGTCTTTTTTTGTCAAAATCCTATTGAACGGGAATTACACACTTAGTTCAATAAATTGATTTTAAAGGAAAATTTTAGGGAAACCAGTAATATTTTGATTGATTGGTTTAGATTTGTGAAGAAAGATTTGTACGTACAAAAAAAAAACGACTTCTCACGAGAAATAGTCAATTACTCTTTGTAAAATGAAGAATTTCTTATATGTAGGTATTTGTAGGTTTATTAGCTAAATACAAGTAAAATTTATTACAAACAAGATATTTTATGGCTTTAAATCAAACAGAGGGACAGAAAGTAAATTTTTTTTTTACTAAGCTATACTAGTAGGTTCCTACTTTAAAATTAAGTTCCTAAATTGGAATTTAGAAGAGGGTAGGAAAGACCTAGTAGCCCAGGAAAATTAGACTTTCACTTCGAAAAAATTGCGACAAAGTTGAATTATGACGTCTTAAGCATTTCCTGAAAAGTACCCTAAATTTGGCCGGGGCTATATTTTTTAGGGAGTGAAAGGGGTTGAAGTTCAGTTTTTTTTTGAATTGCTCCTAAACTATCGGTTTTATTGAAAAAATGTGAAGGTAAAAATTAAAGCTTATGCTATTCTACACACAAAATTCTAACATACTTTTTTTTCGCAGAACCAATAGTTTCACAGAAAACGTTCAAGAACTTCATGGTGCAGTGACCTTAGTCCAAAAAATTTATAAAATTTTTGCTTATCGCTGGGCAAATTTTGTTTTGTGATTTATGTTTAAGTACAACTCCTTATTGTAAAATCAAGTTTTTGGGGTGGTAGGGGAAAGGGAATGGCCACCATCTTGAAAACAAGTTTGATTTTTTTTTGTTTAATAACTCGTTGAAATTGCGTTTTTCAAAAAAATTACCACAGGACAGATTTTAGACGATTAAATTATCTAAAAAATGAGCTCAGTGTGTGACCAATCCAACGCCATTTACGCTTTCTTATGTCGACGTCCAGCCGCTCTTGACTTGTCCTGCGCCACAATTCCTCATTTGATATTATTTGTGGCCAGCGAATCTTTACGAATGTGGCGAAGACAGCGATTCACAAAAACCTGCAATTTCTTCGAAATGATAGACGTGACTTTCCAGGTTTCACAAGCGTATAACAGCAGGGATTTGACGTTGGATTCGAAGAATCTCAACTTAGTGCGTAAGGAGATTTGACTTGATTTCCAGATTGGGGACAGAGTACCGAAGGCAGCACGAGCTTTATTTATTCTACTTTGAACGTCCAGATCCGTACCACCGCACAATGGGCAAAAATAGTCGATTTGGTGGCCAAAAATCAAATTTTTCATGTCTTCAAAATACTCAAGTTTCATTATAAGTCAGTAGAAAAATACTCATACGTGAAATATGTAAAAAAAAAAATCCTAAATATGTCCAGGCTAAGAGAAAAAGCACCTCAGACTTAGAAAAAAATTGTATTCATGTAAAAGACATTTTCTAGCATGGTTAAAAACCACGATTTTTTAAGAAAACGCTTTTAGAAAACGATCGGTTTTATTATAGCAAGTTTTTCTAGATATTTGTCTATTATAACGTGGAAAAAAATTAAAAAACGGTAAGCTGGATAGCAGCAGGTAGCGTCTGTAACCCATATTGGGCGCCTACAAAAGGCGTCTGTTTTCCCATAGTGGGCGGCCTCGAGCAGTTATGTGTTTGACCATACAAAAGGCGGGTGTGCCTGTCAAATCTGAGCTTATGTATGTTATTAATCATATCTCGGAAAACACCATGGTGGAAGGATATATGCAAATACATGAATTATGACAACAAATGGAAATGAGTCCCCAAGAGGTAATCTTTTTATAGAAAATCCTTCTGTAGCTTCGGCTGCAGTAAACCGCACATCGGATTTGGGGGTGCGGCATCCTTCATGTACGAGCGTCAATCAAGACGCCATAATAATAAATGAATCGTTGACAAATAGAAGAAGTCTTTCAAGAAGCGCAAATGTTACTTTTGGCTACCGCATACGTACGAAAATCGGAGCATGGAACGTTCGATCCTTGTACAGCGATGGTAGATACGAGCAGGTTGAGCGTGAAATGCTTCGCCTAAAGATCAGTATCCTGGGCATAAGCGAAACTAAGTGGAGAGGAAGAGCTGAATACAGATCAGACACTGGACAGACGAGAATGCTGTATTCCGGCGAAGATGAAAGAGAGGGTGGCCAAAGACTGCATGGTGTCGGAATTATGTTGAACGAAGAAGCGAGGCGTTGTTTGATCTCATGGGCGCCCATTTCTGCGAGATTAATGACAGCAAGGTTTCGTTCAAAAATTCGTAACGTCACAATTATTCAGTGCTACGCCCCCACAAATGAAGCGACCGAGGAAGACAAAACCGCGTTCTACACTCATCTTAACTCGGTTTACAGTAGTGTTCCGAGAGCCGACATCATAGTCGTTATGGGAGACCTTAATGCCCAAGTCGGTTCAGACAATTACGGACTGGAACGCGTGATGGGAAGAAATGGCGTGGGGTCACGGAATGAAAATGGTGACTTGCTTGTCGACTTTTGTAACGCGAATCGTCTTGTGATAGGTGGGACTGTATTTAAGCATAAGACGTGCAACAAAATTACCTGGGTGCATCCGGATGGTCAAACCGAAAACCAAATTGATCATATCATGATTCAGCAGCGATGGAGGAAGTCTATGTGTGATGTCCGGAGTATAAGAAATGCCGATGTGGGAAGTGACCACCATTTGGTTCTGATGAGTCTCAAACTACGAACCGCTGCCGTACAAAAACCAGCGCAGGATGCAGCAAGGAGCACAAAATTCATTACTAATGCTTTAAATGACCCCAACATATGTCGAAACTATTGATGATATGAATAAAACAGAGCACCTGCTCAAAACTCAACTTTTCGAAGCAGGTGCTTCATTTGGTATGAATAAAATACTTGGGAAGTTGCTCAACGATTGAGCATCTCCATGTTTGATGAGAACCTTCTCAGGGTAAGCACCTGCTCCATTGTACGGAATGAATAAACCGAAGCACGTGCTCTATCGATAGGAGCACCTGCTCCTCAATTGTAAGTTAGATCAGTTGGTTGCTCAACGTTGAAGAAAATAGCGTTTAATACCTTTTGCTTCATAAATGGGGAAGTTTATACAGATTTTTAATCGCAGGGTTAAATTTTTGAAGAGAAAAAGAGAAGGATATAAATTCAGCACAGAAAATGTTATTTCTTAAGGAACCATTTCTTTTTTAATAATTAAGGATAGAGGGGGTGGTGGCCCTGACAAATAATGTAACAAATGCGGGTTTTCTTCGCTACATAAGTATGTAGGAGATTCGAGTTTTCAAAAGTTTAGCTGAGTTGGGGAAGACATTTGTCGTGCATAAGTCCACGGCCAATGGTCTTTTCAACTTTTTCTTTTGAAATTACGGCAGTAGCTCAAAAACCCTACAATTGGAACTGATGTAAGGATGATGAAACTGTCAAAGTTGTATGAGCTCTGAAGCATTTTTTGTATTGGATTTACATTCTGCAGGTAATCCTCTTGATTTTGAAATAAAAATTCAAGTACACGCAAATTTACTTTAATAATTACAAATATAAGTAGAAAACGGAAACTGTGGTTTGTTTTTATCCATTTTTAAAAGAAATGTTGTTTATTTCTAATCTCAAAAACACAATTGAAGACCCTTTGGTGTTTTTTGAGAGCCGAAAAACCCATATTTTTTGAAAATTCTTGGGATTGTCAAGAAAACCTGGTTCAACCGTGGGCAAACTTCATCGAACGAATCTTTTCACAAAAAATGCGTGTCAAAACAGAAAAATGTTCATATTTTATATAATTTTTATATTATAAATCATCGAAATTAATTCTTAACGTCAAAAAAAATATATGTAATTTGGTTTGAGGTATGAGAGCAGCTACTCTGTTTGAATGAGGAGGTCTTCTCGAGTTTGTTTATAATTTTATTCATACGAAATGAGAGCAGGTTCTTTTTTATTGAGCACCTTCTCTGATTCTCAAGGAGCACCTGCTCTGAGAACGTGCTCCGTTTTATTCATATCACCCTATGTCACCACCCTTAACGACAGAGCCTCGTCATTAAATGGAATCCAGAATTCAACAATTGATGAGATGTGGGGTGAAATTAAAAGTGTTTTTATGGAGGCTGGATCCGAAACTGTACCCCCCAAGCGAACGAGACGAAGAGACTCTTGGATATCCCAAGACACCTGGGATAAGATCGAACTTCGCAAATCGTTGAAAATCCAAATAAATGCCGAAGCTGATGTTCAACGAAAGGCTGACTTGCGAAGAGAGTACCGCATTGCACATAAGATGGTCTACCGCTGTGTGAGACGTGACAAGAGGGTGAAGTTGGATGGACTCGCAGATAATGCGGAAAGCGCTGCCAGAAGAGGAGATATCCGGGAATTGTACCAAATAGCCAAAGATGTTATCGGGAAAAAAAGCAACACCAATCATCCTGTAATGGATGTGGATGGCACACTTTTGGTATCAATTGAGGATCAGCTTCGTAGATGGAAGGACCATTTTTGTGCCCTGCTAAATGAGGATTCAGTTGAGCAGAGTGCTGAAGTGCCCCAACTAAACGAGATGCGCAGGTCCTATAGGGGTATTGACATCGAACCCCCGTCAAAATCGGAAATTCGTACATCAATAAATCTCCTCAAAAACAACAAGGCAGCTGGACTGGACGGAATACCAGCTGAATTCCTGAAAGCCGATCCCGTAGCAGCGGCTAGTATTTTACATCCGCTGATTCAAAACATTTGGGAAAACGAAAGCTATCCCAGGGACTGGAAGGATGGTGTGATTGTTAAGTTGCCAAAGAAAGGTGACTTAAAGAATTGCAACAATTGGCGTGGTATCACCGTTTTGTCCGTTTTCCCAAAACTAATGGCAACAATCATACTCGAGCGAATAAAGGATAGAATCGAGTCTACACTCAAGAGGCATCAAGCTGGCTTCCGCAGTGGTCGATCGTGTGTCGACCATATCAACACCCTGCGTATCGTCCTCGAGCAGTCGATGGAATTTCAATCACCGCTTTACCTCATGTTCGTGGATTTTGAAAAGGCCTTTGATCGAGTTAACCGAGAATGTATATGGAGATCGTTGCTTGGTAGAGGAATTCCACCAAAAATTGTTGCCATTATTAAAGAGTCCTACAACAACGCGAGGTGTTTTGTTTTGCACAATGGGCAGCTATCCGACTCCTTCGTAGTGCAACAGGGTGTGAGACAAGGGGATGTTCTATCGCCAATTCTCTTCCTGCTGGCGATGGACGACGTATTGACGGCCAGTGTAGGTACAGCTGAGCGACAGGGCATTCAATGGAGACCGTTCGAAAGGCTCAGTCATTTAGACTATGCCGATGACATATGTCTACTGGCAAATAACATCAGTGGGCTGAACGGGATGTGCCAAACACTGCAAGTGAAGGGAGAGTCGAGTGGTCTAAGAATAAACAGCAAAAAGACAAAAATAATGCTCACAGGCCGCTCCACACAGCAGCGTATTATTCTACAGGAGACGCCAGTTGAAGTAGTCGAACAGTTCAACTACCTTGGCAGTATTGTCTCTGCAAACGGTGGTACGGATCTGGACGTTAAAAGTAGAATAAATAAAGCTCGTGCTGCCTTCGGTACTCTGTCCCCAATCTGGAAATCAAGTCAAATCTCCTTACGCACTAAGTTGAGATTCTTCGAATCCAATGTCAAATCCGTGCTGTTATATGCTTGTGAAACCTGGAAAGTCACGTCTATCATTTCGAAGAAATTGCAGGCTTTTGTGAATCGCTGTCTTCGCCACATCCTAAAGATTCGATGGCCACAAATAATATCAAATGAGGAATTGTGGCGCAGGACAAGTCAAGAGCGGCTGGACGTCGACATAAGAAAGCGTAAATGGCGTTGGATTGGTCACACACTGAGGAAACCAAACGATGAAATTGCAAAGCAGTCCTTTGAATGGAATCCTCAGGGTGCACGGCGGGTTGGAAGACCAAGAACAACATGGAAATCAACTGTCTTAGCGGAAGCAGAATCCCAGAGAAAGACGTGGCCACAGCTAAAGTACCTTGCAGCAGACCGTGAAGGATGGAGACGTTTTGTTGACGCCCTATGCCCCAGCCGGGGTTACAGGGCACGATGATGAAGCTGGATAGTACCGTTCGATTTGGTAAAACCAATCTTACTTAAAATCAATTTTTCAGGTTCATTAAAGTGGTACAAAAATTCACAACTTTTCACAACCTTTATTTATTTATGTATTGAAAGTGAAATATGTTCTCTATCGAAATTTCAAAAAATCATACCCGCATGAATCCGACTTTAGGAGTTAGAGCGAACAAAAGTCTGTATAGTGACATTTTTTTCGCAAAATTTTACTTAAGGTTAGCTTATTGTTTTTATATAGTCCAGTAAAACATTAAAAGTTAGCTTTTACTAGTTTTCTCTGACCCTACCAAAACTGTGTTCCTGCTCTCATCAACTCATTATTTTATTCCGTTACTCTTGCCTAGTAATAGATTGTTGCAAGACTGATTTATAGTTATTTGCAACTAAACTTTTGATAAGCAAAGTGGTGGCTTAAAAGCATTGTAATTATTATAATGTGGACCTCTACAAACTTCTTTTTGATTGTCGTTGTGAAGACCCGAAGGTAAATGCCGAAGACTAAAGAAAAATGACCAGTAAGTTTGACCTTATAGTAAGTAAGTGCTTTAAATATAAGCTTAGATAGAATATTCAACTAAATAAAGAAAAAATACCAACTGTGCTCATCTTAAAAAAAATTGAATAACTATTCAAATTGGCCTCAGAAGTAAAAAGCGAATTGGAGTCAGAAGAACAAAAATATTCACAAGAGGAAGACCAAAAACACTATACTGATAGATCAAAAAGACGAAAAAGAAATGAAATAATTGTATATGCTGTAGAAAGAGCAAATAAAGAAGATATGGATAGAATGCGTAGCGATATATTTTCACTAGAAGCTGAAACCACAAGGTTTTGAGCAGAGGAAGCTTTCGCAATTTTTTGCACTTAGTACTTTCGATAAGTCAGACAAAAAAAACTGCGTTCCGTCAAACCGGAATGTTTCAGAAACTTCGCGCGAATAAAGTCTGCAAGAATGTATTCTTTTTTATCAAAATGTTGAGTTTGAAAATATTTTTTTTCAAAAGCTGTTTATTTAATTAACGTTATTTTTTATAAAATAGAACAATAAGCTTTGGCATTACATCCCAGTATTGTAAGTGTTATTGCAGTTTTCTTTTTTAATAATGTTCAACAAAGTCAATTTTTTTTGAAAATAGCCGGTCACTAATAAACGGGGGGATAAAGACCTCCTCTCCAAAACTATTTTTTCTTAAAATATGTTCAAAAATAATTTTTCAAAGTATTATAATTTTACTTTTTTTATTTTGAAAAAAACAAACTCATTTTGTTATTAATTTTAAAATAAAATTGAGAAATATTTTTAAAATAAGGCAATGTAAATCAATTGGTATTTAAATGAAATTATTAATACAAAAAAAATCATAAAAAAATATCAATTGGTTCAAAAGTTATAGAGTATCAATTAACGATTTCTGCCCACTGTGCACCGTTTGCAGATACAATACTGCCAAGGTAGTTGAACTGTTCCACTACTTCAACTGGCGTCTCCTGTAGAATAATACGCTGCTGTGTGGAGCGGCCTGTGAGCATTATTTTTGTCTTTTTGCTGTTTATTCTTAGACCACTCGACTCACCCTTCACTTGCAGTGTTTGGCACATCCCGTTCAGCCCACTGATGTTATTTGCCAGCAGACATATGTCATCGGCATAGTCTAAATGACTGAGCCTTTCGAGCGGTCTCCATGTCCATTGTCCAACACTGGCCGTCAATACGTCGTCCATCGCCAGGAGGAAGAGAATTGGCGAAAGAACATCCCCTTGTCTCACACCCTGTTGCACTACGAAGGAGTCGGATAGCTGCCCATTGTGCAAAACAAAACACCTTGCGTTGTTGTAGGACTCTTTAATAATGGCAACAAATTTTGGTGGAATTCCTCTACCAAGCAACGATCTCCATATACATTCTTGGTTGACTCGATCAGGCCTTCTCAAAATCCACGAACATGAGGTAAAGCGGTGATTGAAATTCCATCGACTGCTCGAGGACGATACGCAGGATGTTGATATGGTCGACACACGATCGACCACTGCGGAAGCCAGCTTAATGCCTCTTGAGTGTAGACTCGATTCTATCCTTTATTCGCTCGAGAATGATGGTTGCCATTAGTTTTGGGAAAACGGACAAAACGGTGATACCACGCCAATTGTTGCAATTCTTTAAGTCACCTTTCTTTGGCAACTTAACAATCACACCATCCTTCCAATCCCTGGGATAGCTTTTCGTTTTCCCAAATGCCTTGTATCAACGGATGTAAAATACTAGCCGCTGTTACGGAATCGGCTTTCAAGAATTCAGCTTGTATTCCGTCTAGTCCAGCTGCCTTGTTGTTTTTGAGCAGATTTATTGATGTAAGGATTTCCGATTCTGACGGGGGTTCGATGTCAATACCCCTATAGGACCTGCGCATCTCGTTTAGTTGGGGTACTTCAGCACTCTGCTCAACTGAATCATCATTTAGCAGGGCACAAAAATTGTCCTTCCATCTTCGAAGCTGATCCTCAATTGATACCAAAAGTGTGCCATCCCTATCCATTACAGGATGATTGGTGTTGCTTTTTTCCCGATCACATCTTTGGCTATTTGGTACAATTCCCGGATATCTGCTCTTCTGGCAGCGATTTCCGCATTATCTGCGAGTCCATCTAACCTCACTCTGTTGTCACGTCTCACACAACGATAGGCCATCTTATGTGCAGTGCGGTACTCTCTTCGCAAGTCAGCCTTTCGTTGAATATCTGCTTCGGCATTTATTTGAATTTTCAACGATTTGCGAAGTTCGATCTTATCCCAGGTGTCTTGGGATATCCCAGAGTTTCTACATCTCGTTCGCTTCGGTACAGTTTCGAATCCAGCCTCCTTAAAAACTCTTTTAATTTCACCCCACATCTCATCAATTGTTGAATGTTGTATTCCGTTTAATGTCGTTAAGGTTGGTGACATAGTTTCGACATATGTTGGGGTCATTTAAAGCATTAGTCATGAATTTTGAGCTCCTTGCTGCATCCCGCGCTGGTTTTTGTTCGGCAGCGGTTCGTAGTTTGAGACTCATCTGTCTGTCTTATTATCTTCTATCAGGATCGGGATCTGAATTAACTTTAAACACGTGTTACAAAAATAATTTTGAAAATTTCCCCTTATTCTGTTTTTGTATTACGTGTAACGTTTTCACCAAGTTTCATGATGGTACTAATGTTTTTTTTATTCGAAAGACTTTTCGAACTATTTAACCTGTATCTACTATATTAAAAGGTTATAAGAAAGTCAAACATTTGAAAGTTGATAAAAAGTTTCTATTACATCTATTGAGTTTATGTTTCCTTATCTTTTAACTTAAATGTTAAAATAACTTTCTTGCGACAATTTGTAAAAACATTTGGGTAACTTTAATATAATTTACAATAACAAAAACATTTTTGTAACGTTTTTCCTCTTAAAATGATTATTTTAACAGAATTTCAAAAACCAAGTTTATTCATTATTTATCATAACAATAAGGTAATCGGTGTTGTCTATTCACAATACGAAAAAAATTATGAATATTATAATGAAATAAATCATTCCTTGAATAGCGCATAGTTTTTTTTTCAAAGAAGTATGCATAAATCTCCATCATTGTTGTTTTGTAATTACATTTCAAACATCTTGTAACTATTAACAACATCAAAACAAAGATGCAACTCTAAATGTGTTTTGTTATGTTGTCGTTTCGTTACATTTGGCATAACACAAATGCAACAAGCAAAATATTTGAATAAACATCGTTGAAACTAAGTTGAAACATAACTGCTTGTATTTTTGTATGGATGGAAACTTTGTTAGTTATTTGTAAACGTTAAGCAAAGATTGCAACGACATTGAAACAAATAGGTAACCAAGGTACAAAAATTGAGAAAAAAAATATTTGGTTTGTATTTGAAACAAAACTTCAACATTTCGTAAGATTCAAGTGATGTTGTAGTTGAGTTTCTAGAACAATCTATTATGGACCAGAAAAACAATACAAAATCTAATTTTTTTATTTCGAGTCATGGAAAAAAGTGAAATTCAATGGAAGCGACCGCAAAAAAGGAGAGAACTTGTGAGAAAAGTTTTTAACTGATCTAGTGGCAGTTACAATTTAAATTGGCTTCCGATCCAAATTCCCCATAGGGTCCACTCACCATCCACCATTGTAGGGTTTGAATATTTGCTATTTATATTGTCCCAAAATCGAACCGGTTTTACTTCTGAAGGGGGCTATTGCAAACAAAATACGAGGCCGCAGTAGCCATGGACGTATCACAAGGTGATGCGTGGGCGGGTTAAAGCCTCAAGGGCAAACAACATCTTGTCCTTCCCTCTTCCAGGGTTGCCACTTCAACTTTTTTTTTCTTCGCTCGCTCAATCTTTTGGAACTTTAAAATTCGAATACTATATGAATCTTTTCTTTTCAATCAGGATGACATTCGGTCTCAAGAGTTTTTTTTTTCTTGAACCTTTATCATTTAAATTGCTTACAATTTTTTTATTACTTTCGGCATGATTTAAAACAACGTAACACCATTGAATAATTACAAATAGAAGGGGACACCGAGCATTGCTCAAACGACAGTCGCACCAATCGAATCCAGTGGCCGCCCATGAAGCTATAATTTCCTTTTCACACAATAATTGGTTTTCTTCTCGGCTAAGTGAGTCTCAAATAAATCCTTTTGTATTTTTCTTAGAGATATAGATACATACGAGTAGATATGTAGATACAGCGAAGAAAGGATACATATTTTTTTTCTTCAATTTGTGCTTTGATTTTCTTTTGTGAATGAACGCACATGTAGGTACACATAGGTGCATTTTGAATATATTGGTGTTTGGTGTCCGTCTCACCGCCATACAGCAGATACAAAACGGTTTCTCTTTTATTTAATTTTAATTTTATTCCATTATCAGCAGGTGAGTTTTAATTTCTCACTCCCAGTGTTGTTAAAAATTAAACTTATTTACAGTTATTATCCTGACATCCAATTAAAATTAAAAGAGCCAAACTTTTTCCTACATAGATAATCTAATCATCCAAGCAAATTTTTGCCTACAAATAAAAGGTCTGTTTTTTTTAATAAAACGATATTATAAATCAATCATTTAAATGAAAAAAAAGGAAAACGTGAGTATTTCTTAAGAAAAAATCTACATATTATGCAGGCACATATAAATATCATTAAAGATTTTTTTTTTTTCAAAATTTTTCATTATAAATGCAACTTAACATGTGAAATGTGAAGAAAGCAATATTTGTGAGTTTGACGATTCAGATGACGAGGCATCCTTAGACAATGAAGTTGAACAAAATACACCGTCAAATATTTCAGAAATGTCTACAACATATTTTGCTGGATACATCGCAAAGTCTGTCCTCAAAAAAACCGGTTGTGAAATATGTAAATTCAACATAGTCATGAAAAGACCACAAATGGAGGCTTGATAATTCCTTCAAAATCATTTGTCAAGCTCATAGATATTATTGTAAAATGTTTCAAAGAAAATTTTGATCAGCTTTGTTTCCAACAAACTGTTCTACAATCTTTTTTAAATATATGCGATGCCCAAGTTTATTACCCCTGTACATCCACTGATCATAAACAAGTTTTATTAAATCATACTTTAAAGGTATTAATAAGAGCTAAAATTAAAATTATAAATGCCAGGCTAAAGTGTAAAGAAACTAGATATATTGAGACATATTTGAAGTACAGCTATTCGAATTTGTGGACCTCTTCTTTTCTGTAATATACAGGGTGTCCCGGACCTGAGTGGATTTATTTTAGGGTGTGGTTCTTGGGGTTATTCTAAAAATTGTATGGGGGGAGGGGGGGGGGGCAAGTTGTATCTCTCCTCCCTGAGGCAGGGACTTCAAATGCAAAAAAAAAATTCAAAATCAACGAAAACACATCTAATAATGTGAAAGATAATACTTCATTCTAGCATTTGGTTTTTAAATCAAGTTGTTTAAGCAAATAGTTTTTGAGAAATTAAATTTCAAAGTCAAAATTAAAAAAAAAAATGTGATTTTTTGAACTTAACTCGATATTTTTCAAAATTTTACGTACTTAAGTTTGTGTTCAATATTCAATGTCCTCATTATTTTTTAGTCCATTACCGAAAACTTAATGTAATTATCTTTCTTAGTTTATGAGAAATTAAGAAAAAACAAAAGGTATTTTTACCAAAAAAGGCCGAAAAAGGGTTAAATTATGGATAATTCATGAATGAATTTATTTTTTCGGGTTTTTTTGGTAAAAGTACCTTTTACCAAAATTTTTGCATTTGGTTTTCGGTAATGGACTAAATAAATAATGAGGGCATTGAATATTGAACACAAAAAAGCACTTTATTACGTAAAATTTTGAAAAATATCGACTTAAGAAAAAAAACCACTTTTTTTTTGTAATTTTGACTTTGAAATTTAATTTTTCGAAACCTATTCGCTTAAACAACTTGATTTGAAATCCAAATGCAAGAATGGAGTATTATCTTTAAAAAAAAAACTATAGCACATTATTAGAAGTGTTTTCGTTGACTTTTAATGTTTTTTTTGCCCGCCTCAGGGAGGGGAGATACAACTTTCCCCCCAAACATTTTTTCTCTTAGAATAACCCCAAAAACCACATCCTAAAATACTTCCTCTCAGGTCCGGGACACCCTGTATGTTATCTATACTTAGATTTAAATAATTTCTTGTATTTGTTGTTTGAATTAAGCTTAAGAACAAACTACCGCTCACTTTCAAAAAGTATTCTTTATTTTTTTTTTATTATGTGTAGACTAAACTTTAAAATCTATAAAATAATTTAAAAACTACTTTTTGTTTTTAATTAATTAAATAAATACAATTCTAATGTTCGGACTCAGACGTCAAACTTCAACCATTCAAACAAATTTAAGGAAAACAAAATGTTTGTTTATAATTTTGTATTCATGGTACTAAGTTGTGGTATAAGATGAAACACGAAGCATTTTTTTATTTTTGAAGGTTGTCAAAGTGAGAAAATCTCCGAACTTTTTGTTCGGAACTTCAGTTAGGTGACTTGTGTATTCAGCTTTAAGTCACCTTGTTTTTGTTGTAATATTTAGTTTTACCTGAGATATGTGATCTTCAAGCTTCATTGATTAATATTTTTTATCACCAATATCCCAACTATTTGTTTTTGTGGCTTTTCACCGTTATTTTAGAAAAAAGTTCAAATGGCTTTTTGTGATCTCTTCGTAGGTATGTATATCTTTTGCTTCCTTCCAAATATTTATTGCATGGTTAATATAAGTATGCAGATTTGAAGACTAACATATTCTTAACATTTTTGAAAATAACAAATTGTGTTTTTACTAAACATTTGTGTAATCACCATCGAAATGAAAACAAAAATAACGAATTCTTTTCAACTATTTACAATTTTGTATTGGTCACGCACTACTTGGACAAGAAAAAAGACTTAAAGTTTTTTTTAAATTTTTTTCAATATAAAAATGTTCAGCAATGTTAAGAATATGTTAATCTACAAATTTGCATACTTATATTTACCATGCAATTAATATTTGCAAAGAAGCAACAGATAAACATATATGTACCTACGAAGGGATCACAAAAAGTCGTTTTTTTTTATTATTAGGTGTGATTTTGGTGATCAAAACAAAGTTTTTCGATTAAAAGTCAGATATCGCAGGCAGAACAAAATTTTACAACAACGGCAACAACAATAAGGTTAGTAACTTATAGTTGAATAAAGTCATAACCGATAGATTTGATTGACTTATAAAAGTTCCGAGAAAATTACAACCTTTAAAAATTAAAAAAAGCTTTCTGTCTCATCTCACACATACAACAAAAACCACTGACAAAAAAATTCAAAATCTTGTTCCTAGAATTTTTCTTAACTAGTGTACATACATGCGATTTTTTAATTTAAATTAAATTATGGCCAAATTCAAATCAGAATATCTTCCTCTCAAAAGTACACTTAAAGTGTATCCTTCTATTTAAAAGAAAAACATAAGATTTTTATCGCTTAGTTACTAAAAAAAGGGAGTTACATACCTACATACCTTCAAATGTGTTCTACACCCTGTTTCACGGTTTTAGTTTTAAATTTCAAACATTTTTCATTTGGGTACAGTAAAAACAAAACTTTAATTAAAAAAAACTACATCTTTACTATCACTGGTTGCTTTAGTTTCTTTTTTGATTTATTAAGTACATAATAATACTTATAATTTTTATTTTTCTAATCTTAAAAATAACAATGTATGTATGTACCTACATTTATACCAAAATCGTTGAAAAAACAATAAATGAGAACAAATTATAAACCATTATTTAATTATTTTTATGTGACAGATGGCAGGTACCTATGTAATAATGAGTACCTACTTGATAATCTATATTAATTGATAAGGATCCGTAAAAATCGACGAAAAATTTAAAAGAAGATGGAACAGGTACCTTCCTGCATATACCTATAAAACGACCCATTCACAGCACATAAGTGTGCACACACTCCGCCACACATATACCACCGATCGACCCACCACACCAAAAATCAAAGAGTGCACACTTGTGTTGTGTGTATGTACCACTTGAGACTAATGTTTTCAAATTAAAAAAAAAAAATATTATTCCTTGCCTATGGATCTCAAGATATAAAAAACAAAACAAAGCCATCATCGTTAACATCCCAAATTGCAACAAAACACTAACAACAAATTTCATTTACTGGACAACACAACACACACACAACCCAGAAAAGAAAATATAATTTTTATCTCTACCCCATATTTTCATTAACCTTGAGTCCTCGAATGGCATTGAAAAAAATACCTCAAAACCAAAACTAAAACGGCTGTTCAAATCGTTGTTGTTGTTCATTTTCATGCTCTGTGAAAAAAAAACATTTCTTCCCTTTCTTCTTCGGCAATTAAGGAAATTTCCCAAAAGGAACAAACTTTTAAGGAACAAATTTATTAAAGGGGTGTTGTATTTGATAGAGCGATTGCAGCGACAGCCTGCCAAACCAGGCCACCTAGTGGACGTTTTGCCCGGTGTCCCTTCTATTTGTAGTTATTCAATGGTAACACACGTTCTAACTACTCTGGCAAGATCCCCACCCTATCCGACGAGCGTAGCCTTGGCTTAAGCAAGCATGCCGAGTCATGAGTAGTTAGGACACCCTCCACTTCAGCTGCCAGGATCGGCCTATGGAATCCTGTACGCCATAGGTCGTAATGGTGGCGTAAGGAGTGGAGGTTTGCATGGACACAAAGTTAATTGGATAGTTTGTGCTTTTACAATGGTGTTCAAAGGGTTATAGCACCCCCCCTTTAGGGATGGTATCTTATCCTTTCACAAGTGTCCTTGGGCGAACATCCGGTTCCGTTACAGGTAGTTAGGACACCCTCCACTTCAGCTGCCAGGATCGGCCTATGGATTCCTGTACGCCATAGGTCGTAATGGTGGCGTAAGGAGTGGAGGTTTGCAGGGACACAAAGTTAATTGGATAGTTTGTGCTTTTACGATGGTGCTCAAAGGGTTATAGCACCCCCCCTTTAGGGATGGTATCTTATCCTTTCACAAGTGTCCTTGTGCGAACATTCGGTTCCGTTACAAACTGTCAAACGCAATGATGTCCCCATCTATAGTTTGTCCTCGCAACAAGACATGGACATTTTTCAACTTCGCTCAAAGCAGCAAAAATACTCCAAATCAAAATAATTTTCAGTTTTATAGTCTACCTCTTGAAGAAAGCAATCAAAGTTGTCATAACCAGGACCAGCAAAGCTGTATTGTGTTCGATGAACAAGAACTTGCCAGATTTCGATTCCAAAGGACTCAAGAACAGTCATGGTTACGCCAAAAAACAAATGCGATATAGAAAAAGATGAATTTAGAGGATCGTATTTGCACTATGGGTTATAAAAAGCGTTTCGAAGTTGTCTTGGAAATACATAAAAATACACGGAGGTACAAATAAACATTAACGTCGATGGATTGTCCTTTTTCAAAAGTTCCCGATTCGAATTCTGGCCCATTCTTTGAAATAAATAGTTGGAATTTATTATGGAAAAGGTAAGATTTGAAAAGATATGTTTGTGAAAATAGTATGTTCTAAATAAATTTCAACCAAACCCAAGGACATTAATTGATTTATGAATCCTTTCGTGAATGGATTTCGTTCAATTAACGAAAAAAATATGGGCTGGACGTAAATGGAAAAGAGGTTTTAGTCAAAATCCGTTGCTTTATATGCGACACACCAGCCCGTCATTACTCGAAAGGTAAAAATAATAATTATTGAAATTAAATAATCAAATTACTCCCATAGTATATCTTGTTTTCAATGCAGTTGTGATTGGCAGCAATGGTTATTTCGGATGTTTGAAGTGCGAAACAAAAGGGAAATCCTCCCATAACGCAAGAAACATGATTTATACAGACATACACGCTGTGTTGCGAACAGATGAAAAATTTCGTTCTGGAGTTTACAACGATCAGTGCAAACTGAGTACTTTTATAAGAGAGCTGCCTATAAATATGATAGAAGATTTTCCCATTGCAGATAGCCTACAGTTATTAGACTTAGGCCATGAAATAATTTAATTCCATTATATACTCGATTATGTTTATTTTGTTTTTGCCCAAAAGGTATAACAACACGTTTTTTTAGTTGGATGGAAAACTGGAAATTTAAATAATAACAAAGCGTGCTGGAGTATTCATCGATCAAATGAAGTTTCTTCTTTTATTGAATCATGCAAGCTACCAAAAGAATTCGACAAAGCAGCTCGAGGTTTGAGTAAATTGGCACACTGGAAGGGAACCGAATACAGGACTTTTTTTTTTGTTATATCTCAACATTGTCGTGGTAAAAAAGTTGTTTGATGATCTAAAAACTAGCCAACATTTTTTGCTCTTTTATTGCGCAGTTGTTATTTGTATGAGAAATGATCAGTGCGATAATGGGGGCTATTTCCAACGGAATTTCTCCCATCTTCTAAAATTGAAAATGCCAACAATTTTCCACTGTTCCTTGCAGGTTCAAATTTGGTAGATCAAAGTGGTTGCCCAGTGGCCATGGAATATTCATTTTCGATGGCAATAAATTCCGAGAGAAACTGCGACCACAATTCACGTTCCCAATTCCCGACAATGGGAAAAATTCCGTGGGGAATTTTATTCACGATAGCCCCCAATAACTACGAAGAAGCGCAATCTATGTTTAAAGATTTTTTGACTAATTTTAAAGCATTATATAGAATAGATCACTTTTCCAGTAATTTGCATATAATTTATGTCACGTTGTAAATGACGTTCCGAAATTTGGACCACTTGACACCTTTTCTGCATACGCATTTGAATCTAAATTGTATTATAATAAAAAGATTTCTTCGAATGGGAAGAACACCTTTAAGAAAAGTATATAAATTAAATAAATAAATTGGGTGGCGCAACAGCTCGTGGAGAACCAGGGCCTAGTGACTTACAACTCACAACCATGCCACGAGGTACTGCTAATAAAAAAAAATTACATACTTATTTACAGTACGGTATTGAGTTCTTAAGAACTTGGCAACCACCTGGCATTCATCCCTTAAATTTTCTCTGCCAAAGATATGTACAAATCACAAACTCTCAAAAATCAACCTTAAACAACATACAAAACACATGTAACTTGTTTCCGAAATATTGACATTTCGATATAAAGTTTAGGATGAGCTGAGCATCGACATTTTTTTTCAAATAGAGCGAAATGTATGTAATGAATTATAACCCTTCAACCACCTGTAACAACTGTTTTACAACATAAAATGAAAATTATTGCTCTTCAACGTCATTTATTTATACGCCCTGGCCTGTCCATTGATGGAATAAGAGTTATATCACAGATACTATAGTTCCATAGATATCGCACGCAGAGGAAAAAAAAATGACAATTTTTCAACCGACTGGGACGTACCTCTACGTCCCAGTTTGATCGAACTCGTGTGAATAATACTTAAACTTGATGTTCCCTGAATTGTGTTTGAGTATCAAGTTGCTTGTTGTGTTTTTTTTTTTGTGTGTGTTTGTTCCTGTTTTTAGTTTATTTTGGTTGAGTATTTAAATGTAGGTACCTAAGTTTTTTATGTGTATGTATGTATATTTTATATTGCACTGTGAAATGTGAACGCTGTATCGCTGTAGTTATGAAATACTTCTTTATCAAGGTTGGCTACATTTTGTCTGGATAAGAAAAGGCATTTGAGAAGAAAAATGAACAGAATACATTTGAGTGTAGGTAAACATTTTTGTTGGTAGAAAAACACTTACGTAGACGAGAAGAGTACACAAAATAATTTTGAATAATTACCTTTTCTTTCTCAAAAAATGACGACAAATTTTATTATTTGGAAATAATATAAAGGTTCAGCAAGGTAATTACCGAATCGCCTTCTTAATAATGTTAGGGTTAATTTAATAGGATAGGTGGTAGGAACAATTAATAGAATTTTAATACAAGTGCGTATGCAAGGGCATGCAAATGAGTTGAAATATATTTTTTGTGAAAGTAACAAATTAGAAAAATATATTTTTTGAAATGCTTAAATTTTTTTGACCAGTGGTTTTCTTAAAAAAGAACAAAGAAAAATCGAGCAATTTCACTTTCAAATTCTGATTGTATGGCTTAAATGGAAATGATAAATAAATGTAGTGTACAATTTTTACTGTTAAACGACGTACGTAGGAAAAGACTCCTTGCCAAACCCTTATCTATATTGATCCTACATTTGTTTTGATGAATAATAACAGAATCTTAAGAAAATCAATATTTCAGAAGTTGAACTTTTACCTTTTTTTTGTATTTCAAAAATAAAAAAAAAAATGAAAACAATTTTTTTAATAATAGTATATAAGAGAGGTGGTAGTAAAAAGATTTATTCATATTCAAAAGCTGTTAAAATATTTATTTTTTCTTACAGTAAGAATTTTTGGTTTGTTTATTTATTTAACAATACATTTTTATTGGTTTGTACTGTAAGATGACATGTCTGCCTACAATACAAAATTATTAAAGCCATTTTGGAAAAAAAATTGAAATATATCTTGAAAGCTAAGTCCACTTCACTGAAGGTATCTATGTATAGGTATTTATTTATTTATTGGTTAAAAGCTACTTTTACTCTCTTGAAGGATTGTGTTGGCTGAAAATAGTAGGAATTTAATAATAAGGGTGCGATTAAGATGATACTTACATACATACTATAGACCAAATTTTGGATTTTTTTATGATTGATGATGCATGTAAAAGTCAGGACCACAATTCCGTATGCTTGTCTGTACCTCGGCCTACATCTTTAACCACTGTAAAGGTTTTCTTCAAATTTTCAAAATAAGAGTTTTTGGTGATCAGCTAGATCCTAGATCCAAGAGGGAAAATTGAAATTTTGTTCAAGCTCTAGAAATAACAGTACTTGCCCTATAGCTGTTAAGCAACTTTTTCTCAAAAATGGAGCAGATTCTTTAAAATATAATTTTATGCATTAGTAGGGAAATAGAAGAGTAAACTTATAAATCCATTACAATTTATTCAAAGTTCAATTAATTAGTATAAAATAGTTGATTTTAAAATGTTTAAATTCAAGTAGTTTAAGTTCAATTTAATTAAGGCTTAGATGAAATAACGACTTTACTACGTGACGACTGAATTATAAAAGAAAAAGATTTTATTCTTAGCAAAGGATTACAGTTCAAAGATTTAAAGCTAGATAAATTAAGTGAGGCTAAATTAAAGTGCAGACAGCTGATAGGGTGTTCCTGTCATCGACCCTACATACATATATGTATGTACATACTGTACTTATATACAATTATAGATTTTTAGATTTTAGAGATTTTTTTATTTTTACATTTAAAAAAAAAAAGAAATATTGACATAAAAATTACAAAAATCTATAAAGCATGGCTTTGCCGTCTGCCTGATTGACAATTCTATTTTTAAACAAATAAAAGATTTTATATAAACAATTAAATCAAACATTAATTAAAAATCACCATTAAGTATTCGGTTTCTATAAGATAATGCAATTTTACAAAATTTACACAGTTTGATAACATCGATTTCGTTCAATAGTCCTATAACTTCTTCATCTGTCAGTGTAATGTTTCCAAAAATATTTCTTCTGAATTCCCTCAAAATTGGGCACCGCCCGAGGAAATGAAACACATCTTCCCGTTCATTCCAATTGCACAAACTGCATATAATTGGCAGGTCTTCCCTGTGTGGTATGTAATTCAGGTTCAGTTGTTCTCCTCGCAAGCGAAACATCATAGCTATTTCCTCTACCTTGTATTCATCTCTGAAGTAGTTTCTTTGATTAAGGGAGTACTCTAGTTTACTATAAATTGTCCGGTGAAGGGAACCAGAAGCTTCCTCTTGAAATTTTGCTCTTGAATGCGAATCCACAAGCTCAATAAGTTCATACAACTGTTGTTTCCAATTTCTTGTATCCTCCAGAACAATATTTAGATCTATTCCACATTCTGCAGCCAAGTCCAACCAATCTTTAAAAAACCCTGATTTGCTTTGGAACATTTGTGTTGCTGCTATTTTTGGTAGTCGATGATTAGGCATTTGCATGACTTTAAGGATATAGTCGATCTGGAGCTTAAGCGTTTTAATAAACAGCGGTGATAGTCCTGTCTCGATCATTACCATATAGTTCGGAGAGTTAGGTGGAAGATGAAAAAATCTCTTAACGTAGAACCTGAGAAGTTTTTCTACAGTTTCATATTTTCTTCCTCCCCAAACTTGAGCAGCATACAAAATTACCGACTCTGCAACTGTCTCGAACACCCGATATTTACTGCTATGCGCTACATGTTTATTGTTCATGCAAGATTTCCATGTAATATTTATAGCACTTTTGGCTTTGGTAAGCTTTTCTTTCAAATGCCTTTCCATACTCATATTTTTAGTCAGATAAACTCCAAGATATTTGTACTCTTTGACAACCTCGATAATATCACCGTTGTAAAACCATTTTTCACTGGCACAGGTTCTACCTCCATTTTTTTTTACGATCATCACCTTCGATTTTTCCAGATTGACCACTAGACTCCATAAGACACAATATTCATACAGTTTATTTATCATCAATTGTAGAGTTCCAGGTGAGTTAGCCATCAGTGCTACGTCATCCGCAAATAAAAGGGCTTTAATTTGGATTCCTCCGTATTCAATGCCTCCTGGCAAATAGTCGATAAGATCTTCCAAAAAGAGAGCAAATAAGCTTGGACTGAGTGTACAACCCTGCCTTACTCCTGCTTTTGTTTGAAAAATTGAAACCAGTCTGATCTAAGATCACCATTCCACACAGCTGCTTTTGTATCTTCATACAGGTTTTGAATTAAGTGTCCAACTTTATGTGATATGCCCATCCCGTAGAGCTTGTACAATAATGCACTGCGGTCTACCGTATCGAATGCTGCCTTGAAATCTACGAAGAAAACATAGAGCTTTTTACTTCGTGTGAGGTATGAATCGGCGATACTTTTGAGTACAAAGACGTGATCTATCGTGGAGTATCCTGCCCGGAAACCCGCCTGAAACTCCTTCAAAAGGTTGTTTTCTGCAATCCACACTTTAATTCGACTTTGTAACACTGCAGTGAAAATTTTATACGATGCATTCAAAAATTAAATGCCTCTGTAGTTGGCAGGGTCAGCTGTACAACCTTTTTTATAGATGGGGAATATTAGAGCTTCCTTGAATTGGTCCGGTATGACTCCGTAATCAAAAATGTTATCAAACAGGCAAGTCAGTGTTGTAATAAGGCTATCTGTTCCATACTTGTATAATTCCGAAGGTATCCTGTCCAATCCAGCCGCTTTGCCATCTTTAAATCCTTCCATCGCTGCTTTAACATCACGCTCCGAGAAGGGAGCGTCCAAAATGACATCACAAAAACGAGGTGCAGCATAAAAGAATTGAACGGGATTTATTGTTGCTGGATTTAAAAGTTGTTCAAAATGGTTCTGCAGTACCTGTGGGCTTAGACTCGAATTGATAATATGAGTTGTTCCATTAAGTTTACGAGCTAGGTTCCAGAACTCAGAGCTGCTCCTACTAAGAGCCAATTTACGAGCCTCATTCTCGTAAAATTCTTTCTTCTTAATGCTGACAAGGATTTTGAATTTTTTGTTGGCTTCAAGATATAAGTTTTTTGCTGCTGCATCATTGAATTTCCGAAACCGTTTAAGCCACGCATTTGATGTGTCCCTTGCTTTCATGCAACTTTCATCGAACCAAGGTTCTTTGAAGGTTGGAGATATTTTATTGACGATGTTGGGTACTGGATATGCTAGCTTAATTATTTCTTCTAATTGACCAAAGTTTGCGACTTCCTGATTTATAAGGTGTGTTTCTAGGCCCCTTTTATATATACATGCTTTTGTGTTATTCCATACAATTTTGGGTAGCAGTTCCATTCTTACATTTGGCTCATTTTCAACTTTTCTGAGCATAAAACTTACGACTATAGGCATGTGATCAGAAAATGGAACCTGTTCCACTGCAAAGTCAGTGACATAGTTAGTCCATTCACCTCCCAGGAAACTATAGTCAATAACTGAGGTTCCCTGACGCCCAATAAATGTAAGCTCTCCAGCTCGGTCTCCCTCACTGGTGCCATTCTGAAGTCGTAATCCAACAGAGTCACACAGTTCCATAAGTTTGTTTCCTCTTACATTACTCATTTGGTCTTTTGAGTTCCGCTGAATACCCGCTAAATTGTTTTCTACTCCTCCTTTATTACCTACTCTTGCGTTAAGATCCCCAATAAGAAGTGTGCTAAAGTTGTCAGCAGCACCGCACAACATAATCTCCGATAGTTTATCAAAGTCACTATCCCAATGGTTACAATTAAGGTACGTAGGAAGTATGCGAAATTTTTTCCCATCCATATGCAAGACAACGTAGATCGTATCCTCATAGGTCTCGTAATTACATTTCCAGCTCCCAAGATCATTTCTCAGTCCAAGGAGAAGCCCTCCACTAGCCCTTCCTTTAACATGTGTTCGCACTGCTGGTACTGACCGTAGTTGGAATTTAGAAAAAAGATTCTCATAGTTTGTCGCGCTGATGTCCATAAGAAAGGTTTCATAGAGAAAAAATATGTCAAACTGATTTACAAAATTATAAAAATCGTTAAAATTGGGTTTATTCCCCAAGCCTGATACATTGTAAGATAGGATTTTAAATATTTTAGAGCTAAAATTACTATTAAGGCAAGATTTATTAATTGCATGTTTAATAACATTATTGTGGCAGACGGCATTATAATTAAAGACTTGGGTTATCCTTCGTAACGTAACGTGACGTGCTGCTACTTGGGTCATTTATGTAAACACCAGGAACGCACTCCAATGGTCTGTCATCTAACAGCTGTTGCAGTACTGTCATTCCGCATTCGTCACCACATCGCAGAGTATTATTGTTGTCATAGTAAAAAGCTTTTTCACACACAATTAATGATTGGCCTCGGATTTCTGTTTTAATCGTTTTGTTCTTCTTGTAAATTTCTGCTTTGAGATTCTGCCAACGTCTCCTACGAGCCCGGGATGCAGCTGGGTAGTCGCGATGCATAGATACCCCGGTGTTCCGCAGTTTAGAATTTGATGAAAGTATACGAGATACATCCTCCTTTTTCTCCAGTGTCACAATTACGTTTTCCGTTTTGCTATTTTTTGTTCTAATTACTCGCGTTGTTGATATTGCCCTGGAATCTTGTGTTTGCAAAAGGTTCATGCAAATATCTTTGGCCTTTTCCGCTACATTTATTCCCTCTTCTGCTGGCAAATGCATCACAACGTTTTTTTCATTGGATTTCAGTTCCAGAAATTCCACTTGACGTTCCAAAGAGTTGCAGCGAGCTTCTACTTCTTTAAGCTGCGATTGAAGGGCAAGATTACTGCTTTGAAGGTCATGAAGCTCCGTACAAATGCCCTGTAGATCAGTCTTTGAGGGTAGATTTTTCAGCTTGCAGTCCAATACAGACGAAACTATGCCCGCTACCAAATTTTGAAGATCGCCAACTTCCATGCTTCCTACAGGTGCTTTTTGGCTAGAAGGTGACACACAATTTAAGAATTCTGGCGATTGTGTAACCTCATAATGACACCGTTTATTCCGCTGAGAATTGTCATCAATATCTTTGGTGTTGTTGTTGTTTTTTGTAGGTGTTCTTTGCATTTTGCAACTCGGTTTTTTTTTTGCTTAAATTTGCTTGCAAAAAGTGTTCAACTCACCTAGGATTTGATGCCCAATGAAAGTGTGTTGTTTAAAGATTAGTTCTTGCACTATTTGTATAATTAATTATTCAACTTAATAAAGATATTTAATTATTTAAAAGAGCGTAAATTTAACTTTAATATCAAATCACAATACCAGAGTTGCCAATCACATGTATATGTACATGTATGTATAGGTACTTACTGCTTACTCATACATATGTATGTACCTATAAATACAATTTAAAAAAAATCAAGAAAATATTTGGGAATGCATGTTTTAGGTATTTAGGCGCCAGTTATAGCGATCAGAAAAACCCATCCGAAAAACTTGAAACAGTATGAAATTGATTTTTTTTTCTGTTGGTTGTTTATAGCAATCAGAAAAAATTGTTCAGTGCTCACTGAGCTAACGGAGCAAAGATTTTGTTTCCTTAGCTTTTGACAGCCAAACTGGGGAAATTCTCTGAGCCCTCAGAAATATAAACTGGACAAATGTGTCAGAAAAACTAGATTCTTCGCAAAACAAACAAACAGCCGCCAAGATTTTTTCTGATTGAAATATCAGAAAAACTTTTTCGAATGGAGTTCTTTCAGTGGAACAGAAAAAAATTGGAACACAAATCAGTGGAATGATTTGTTCCTTTTTCTGTCAAAAAGTAATCAGCTGATACGAAAAATGAAATTTCATCCGAAAAACAAATAAATCCATTTAAAACATATAAGACTATTGTTTTGGCAATTTGTTTTCGCGAAAAAAATTCTACGCTGAATTACGCGTCGATTGATATATCATTTGGCTATCAAATCGAAGTGAAAAGTAATAAAAACTTCAATAATTTTTTTTTCGGATGGTTTTTTCTGATCGCTATAACTGGCGCCTTAAATAGGATAAAGATAAAAATTAAATTAAAAAAAAAAATCTACCCGATTTTGAAATAACTTTAGAATTTTCAAAAAATATTTTGATTTTGGTTTTTAAATTCATTAAATAATTTGTGAACGTGTTGATATCCTATATTATCTATTTTTACTTTTTGGAGGTTTTCGAAAACAAAATTTAATTAAATCCGTTCAGCCGATAGTGAGAAAATAAAATTAAAAAAAGACGTTCTATGGGTGGCTTTGTTTCAAAATGCCTGATATAAAATGTTTTTGTATAAATACTGGTAGACCATTTAAGTTTTTAGACATGGAAACATTTATATCTTCATCGTATTCCCCATTTTTTAACATTTTTTTTTTTTTGCATAAAAGTAAAATTTTTTTATATATTCTTAAGTGTTAAAAAACCATGTAGTACTCTGTTTCAAAAAACCTTCCTAGTTGTTTCCTAAATATGTACTGAGTTTTCAACAAAAAAAATTAAAAGGTATTTTTTTGAAAATCCAAAAAATATTTATACTTATATACCTTAACTTTTTGTAAGCTTTTCCATGAAAAAATATGATTTTAATCAGCTAAACGGTTTTTAAGAAAATTGAAAAAAAAAAACTAATTGGTTTCTCACCCATATGTAGTCAGTAGGCACATTATTTACTTAAAATAATTTAAAAATTTTGTTTAGACAAATAGGTATGTGAAGCCGTATTGGAATAATATAAGATTTTAACGGCAGTTTTCAAACAAAAAAACTGAGGAACGTGGAAATAATATTTGCCAAAGCTAACCTTCATTCCACCACGCATAGGCAATAGGCATACCCCTGTAACGATCACCAAAGCCTTCTCTCTTGAACATTTCTTCCTAAGCTCTTGTTACTTGTTCTACCGCCGAAAAGCGATTTCTTAAAAAAGGAGCAAAAACTAAAAAAAAAACAACACAGAAGCCACCGCGCCGAACAAAAGATAGATAGCTACATACATATGTACATATACACACAAATACACAATGAAACGACGACATCACACCCAACAGATCGTAGGTACTTATAGTAGAAGACGAAGAGGGCTGTAGTAGGATTATGAAACAAAAATGTGTGCCTTTTCCTTAACCTTGGATAAACAGTCAATTGTGCCTGTGTGTGGAACTGACAAGAATGATCGAACACGAATTATACTCAAAAGGGTTGCTTTGGTATCCGAAGTTTAATCGAAGGATGTGTATCTTGGAATCCAACCCACTGGTCGACGCCTTTTGGGGATGATCGTGTTCTGTGGGCTACATTTTGCTCTGTTTGATAAGGTTGCATGGTTTGACCCCGACAAATCGCTTAAAATAGTCGATTAAAAAAGTTGTCATTTTTATTTGCACTGAATGCAATATCTATGTAACTCTATTATCTGTGATGTAACTCTATTATCTGTGATGTAACTCTATTATCTGTGGTTATATTATAAAGGTGGGTTGATAATGTATGTCATTAAAAATCATGGGGGGTTTCCTGTTGAATTTATAAAAAAAAAATGAAGGTTGCATATAGGGTAAGGCCCAGAACTACACCCTAAATAAGCATATCCATTGTATCGTTACCACCTACGAAATGGATATTACCGATTTAATATTTGTTTTTTCCTCCCTCTCATTTTTGTTCAGGCGATGATTTATGATAATTTCAAAGAAATTGAATTGCATCCATATTCAAGCTCAAATTCCTTGGTGCAACATTTGCATTACATTAATGAATTTTGTATTTCGTTGTCGTTTTTATAGGTACTTATCCGTTGGTTTTTTTGTCATCACTCTCCGTTGAAAAAAACGCCAGTACATATCTACCTAAGCTCTCGCAAAAAATCGTCAATGTGATTTTTATTTAAAAAAATATATATATATTTTTGTTGGTCCTCGAAGAATCAAGGGGCAAATTAACTCAATAACAAAAAAACAAAATAACTAAAACCGTTCTTCCCTGGCTCAGTTCTATGTTTTTCCATAGCCTAAATTGATTTCTTATAAAATATTTCAATTTTAAAATAAAATGCCAACATAAATATCTTCATTAAATACGGTAGGTTTAGTCTTTTTTGAACTAAGTATGTGTGAGTATACACCCCTTTTATTTTTTAAACCGTCATGTCGTTTAAATAAATCAACCGTAATTATTTCTCGATAAATTTAAAATCCAATAAATAGAATTGGCATTCTTATCATACATCAGCCATGACCCTTTGACTGACAGTAATGTTTTCCGGATTTAGGAAAATAGAATTTATTGCAGAATTTTTACATCCGTTAAAACGATGCATAGGTATAGGATGCATTATGTACATATAGTGATTTCTGATGTGTAATGGCTTACCATTTAAAACATGTTTGGCAGCTACAATTATTTAGCTTAGCTTTAAAAAAAATTTAAAGGGATGTTCATACAGGCTCATTGACGAATATGTTCTCATTACAAGCAAGAGTCGAAAGTGAGCAATTTAGTGTTAGTGAGAAATTTTTAGTTTTTAGAATGAAAATACATTGAAAAATCTTTCGTAAAATATATTTTTAAGATTTATCTACGAGTAGGTAATTAATATTTTAGTCCCCTTTCACACGAAGAAACAAGTTGCTGGAGATTTTTTTGACGTTTTCCTTTAATCTCCTTAAAAATCTCTTGTACCTTTCACACGAGGAAACAAATCTCCAGGCAATTTTTGAAATTTCCTTTGAAAGTCTATTGGTTGAACACACCTAAGCCTAGATGTGAAAGGAAATGTCAAAAAATCTCCTCAAATCCTCGACCGGGGAGATTCTGTTCGCCCCTCTTTCCTCCTGCCCTTCTCACCCAGGAACTAAAAGTTGCTGGCAACTCAGTTTCCTCGTGTGAAAGGGCACTTATTTTCCGTGAAAATTTTAGGAAGATATGCCGTTTTATATCTTCTTAGGGACTACCTACAGCGAGTTAAAAGCGTAGACGCGGTGCATTCAAGAGGTCACAAGCGTCTACAAGCTTTTTTTTTAAAAGCGAACCTCTGTCTATCAACTCCTACTCTCACCTCCCGGTCGGTGGTGAGCATCAGGTGCCTAGTACCTTTAACTGAGATGGGGTTCCAATCCCTGTGGACGGTTTAAGGGGGCAGCAAACGAGAGAGAGTGGTGGGGGGGGGGAGGAGAGTTCCTGCTAAGACAATTCTCCTTTATCCAGGTGGCAGCGGAAGAATTCTCCAGATGGAATTAATGGTGGCGTCTACAGTTCCAGTTAGGTTGAACTACTTAGTGAACACTTTATACGGGCTACTACGACATATTCAGAGCTCAGGGCTATAAGGAGCAGTTAATCCGACTCCACGTCTTTGGGGTTATATTGTAAAGGTCTGGTCCTCCAGGTTGGGGGTCGTGCCTTCGGGTTGACTTCCCGGCCACGTAAGGCTATTTAATTCAGTTGTACAGCAACAACAAGCCGCGGATACGGACGGATTTACTTTTGATGAACCAAGCAAACGAAATAAGGACAACGAACTTCGGATCGGCACGTGGAATGTTCTGTCTCTCTATAGACCATGCGCAGCCGAACATTTACCGGAAGCCCTAGACTGCTACCTACAAAGCAGACATCAACGCCATCCAAGAAGTGCAATGGGATGGGCTGGGCAAAGGTTAGGTTAGGTTAAGAGGGGCGTGCACAGCACAGAGGCTGTTGCGTACACGGGGGCCTATTGGTCCATTGTGATCCCCTTATAAAAGAAGGCAGAGATGCACCCAAACTAATGGTTCACATAGACTGGATAGACTGGAATTTTCTCATGTTTGCCATTGAGACCTGCGCTAGATCTTCCAGTTCTTCAAAAAACCTGTTTCCAAAATAACGGAGTCGATTTGTTTGGAGGTTTGGACAATCACAGAGAAGTGTTTAATGGTTTCTATTTCCTCTACGTCTTGACAGCTCCTGCAGAAATCGGGTGCAAATACACCTAGTATGATGGCCATTGTGCAGCCAATGGCGCAATGGCCCGTTAGTACACCTATCAAGATTCTAATATTCTTTTTACTCAGTGATAAAATATACAGAGATTCCTTTTCATTAATTCTAGGCCATAAGCTTCTAGAGATAACACAGTCGTTCCTAGTCCTCCAGGATTTATTGATTTGCTCTTTTGTTATTAGGTCTATTTTCGTTCTAATCACGCCGATCGGGATGTTAAGTCCCATATCTAATTTGCTACTACTGTTTCTATTTGATACTTACCCTTTCCTTGCCAGTTCATCTGCTATATCGTTCCCTTCTATATCGCTATGTCCAGGAACCCAGCAGAGTTTGACTCGGTTAGTGTCACAAATATCATTCAGTTTGCCTCGGCATTTTGCCACAGTTTTGGATCTTATAGTCTCACTGGCTAAAGCTTTGATAGCAGCTTGGCTGTCAACGAAAAATGTGATCTCCGACGAGTTCAGTTTCTTCGTTTGTACCATTTCTGCCGCTTTTTCAATAGCGTAAATCTCAGCCTGAAAGACACTACACTCATCTGGGAGTTTATACGAATATCTTATATTCAGAGCTTCACAAAACACCCCAGCTCCCGTTCCTTCTTCCATTTTAGACCCATCGGTGTAGAATGAGATACCCTGTTCCCTGGTTAGTGAGTTGGGTTCCCAGCCATGCCTTTGGGGTATTAAAATAGAGAAGTGTTTATTAAAATCTATAAAAGGTGGTATGTAGTCAGTCGTCACATCAAGTGCGGCCACTGTGTCATACCTCTGGAGGATAGACCCATGACCATAGGTGCTTTGCTTCCAAGAGCCCAGTTCTTTGAGTCGAAGTGCGCTCTTGGCTGCTGTGCATCTTATGTACTCGTCAAGTGCCGGAAGAGTTAAAATAATTTCCAACCCTGTTTGTGGCGTAGACCTCTGAGCCCCCGTTGTTCCTATACAGGCTAATCTCTGTACCTTGTTCAGGTTTTCGAGATAGCTTACTTTTTCAACAGCCTTCCACCAAACGATAGAACCATAGGTAAGTATGGGACGAACAATCGCGGTGTACATCCACTGGATGACGTGCGGTCGCATACCCCACCGTGTACCGAAGGTTTTCTTGCATGTATAGAAAGCGCATAGTGCTCTTTTCATTCTTTCCTCTGTGTTCTGTTTCCATGTTAGTTCAAGGATTACGCCAAGATATTTATGGAAAGTTTCAAAGGAATGTCATTAAGCCTTGGAGGAGTAAAGTCCTCTAATTTCTTTTTATTCGTGAACAAAACTAGCTCAGTTCAGGAGAAAGATGACCACAACAAGGGTTAACCCCAAGACCGTTTTGTACTGCCCACGAAGATAGTTCTTTGAGTGCGGATTCCATAATATCTTTGATGGTGGTAAGGTACTTACCCGATATCAAAATTACTATGTCGTCTGCGACACCTACTATGGTGAATATTACCGACCACAAGGGCAGTGTCTCTTTGGATGTGGATTCGTCGTTAGAGGCAGACTTAGGCAAGAAGTCTTGAGCTTCAACTATGTGAACGAGCACCTCACGAAAATTCGCATCAAGGCTAAATTCGCCAACATTAGCTTCATATTATGCGTGCATGCCCCCACAGAGGAGAAAGATGACCACAACAAGGATGAGTTTTACTAGCTCCTATACAAGACATATGAGCAATGCCCTAACTATGACATTAAAATTATTTTGAGTGATTTTAATGCCAAGCTAAGAAAAGAAGACGTCTTTGGTGATACAATCGGAGTAAATAGCCTGCACGACACCACCTCCGATAACGGACTCAGACTAATCGACTTTGCTGCGGGACGAAACGTTGTGGTAGCTAGTACGCAGTTCCCGCATCTAGATATACACAAGAGGACATGGCGAATTCCTGGTCAATCAACCGCCAACCAGATTGACCACATTGCGATCGACGCAAGGCACTCCTGCAAGGGTTGTCAGGTTTAAAATCGCGGAATCGCCAAAGTTAAAATATAAATCGCCAAAAAATCGCCAAATTTAAAATTTTCCACTTTATAAATGACCAAATTCAAAAATCACAAAAATGTTATAAAATTATTTGAGTGATGGGAAAGAATCGATGTTCAGTTTTGAGTGCGATGAGATTTAGTATTTTGATGCCTAAATTTTAGCAGACCAATAAAAAAGATGCGAGGTTTACCCAGCGGCTCCATTGCCAATATTTAATTAGTTAAATCGTAGAATATGACAACGCACATGACAAAATATAGTGAATTAAAATTAAATTTTATTAAAAACAGGGGATTTAAACAGTATTTGACTGCATTTGCAGTCAAATATTTCTATACTCACATTTTTCAATTGAAATTGCCTGGCAATGAAAATGCCCACCCAAGCAAATAATTGCCATTCCTATTCCAATTGCAATTGTCTCAAAAATTGCCAATGGAGCCACAGCGTTAAGTGAAGATCAGAAAAAAAGAAACAATGTCGTCTTCGTTTAAAAGGTAAAACTACTCACAATTTATTTAAATATACTATTGAAATTAGGTTGAAAAGAATTTTTTGAAGCTGAAGTCACGTTCCGCAAATTTTGAAATAAAGTTCCTGGGCATATATTTCAATGTGTTAGTAAATACCTTGCAAAATGAAGCCTCTTGGATTAAAAAATTAATTGCATTCTCATTTACTTTAATATATTTTCTGTACTCCGTGAGTTTTACCTTTTGACCGAAGATATTACGACTTTGATTAAAAAAATTAAAATCGCCAAAACCTAAAAATATCGCATTTTTTAAGGAACATCGCTAAACCGATTTTCGTGTCGCCAAATCAAATTTCATATCGCCTGTTTGGCGACAAATCGCCACATCTGACAACCCTGATCCTCCAGTATCAATGATGTCCGAACTTTCCGAGTAGCCAACGTTGAGTCGGACCACTACCTCGTTGTAGAAAAAGGTAATGCTATGGGTATCCAGACCAAAACCAAAGCAGGGAAATACTGTGAGGAAGTTCGACGTCGGACGTCTACAATCGCAAGCAATCGCCAGATCCTTTTCCGATCGAGTCTCTCGCGCCATCTTAACTAGTCCTATGCCGCCAACTGCAAGTATCGACAACCAGTGGAAGAATTTTCAGGAAGCCATCAGAGATGCCGCCTCCGACGCCGAGGATATGGAAAACTCATTTCTGCTAATGGTATAACGGCAATGACGAACCCAATTCCGCTACCGTGCAGATTGCACCATTCAACTTGGACGACGTAGGCCAGCAATTCCGTCCACCCGATCTCGACGAGGTAAAGATAGCTATATCTAAACTTAATTCCAATAAAGCTGCTGGAGCTAATGGCTTTGCGGCTTAGCTACTCAAAGTGGCTTTTGATGAATTGGGTAGGAGTATGCACCAGCTCATCTACAAAATATGGTTGGAGGAAAGCATGCCCGATGAATGGAACCTCAGCACCGTTTTCCCAATCCTCAAGAAAGGCGATCAGCTGGACTGCACCAACTACAGAGGCATAAGTCTTCTAAATATCGCCTACAAGATCTTCTCTGCCGTACTTTGTTAATGCCTGAAGCCATTCGTCAACAACTTGATAGGTGCATATCAGTGTGGCCTTAGGCCAGGGAAGTCCACCATCGACCAAATATTCGCACTAAGGCAGATCTTGGAGAAAACCCCGGTGTTTCAAATCGATACCCACCACCTTTTCATCGATTTTAAGGCCGCGTATGATAGCATCAATAGAGACGAGCTATTCTAGTTTTGGCATCCCTCTGAAACTCGTCCGTTTGTGTAGGATGAGGATGGAGTATGCACGCTGCTCCATCAAGGTCGGTAAAGAGCTCACCGACACCTTTGATGTCAAAAAAGGCTCTAAGCAAGGCGACGCGCTGTCATGCGACTTCTTCAATATCGTTCTTGAAAGATTAGTGCAAAGTGCAAAGCTCTTACGTCAGCAGCATAGGCACAATCCTTCAAAAGTCCGTACAATTATTACTCGCTTACACTGACGACATTGACATAATCGGACGAACAAAGCGAGATGTCAGTGATGGTGCTTTCGTGAGTATTGAGAAGGAAGCCAAGAAGATGGGATTAACGGTGAATGAAAGCAAAAGAAATATATGCTGTCAACAAGAGAGGACAAAAAACATCGACGTCTCGGACAGAACGTCACTATAGACAGCTATAATTTCGAGGTGGTCAGAGACTTTTCTACCTGGGATCCGCTATAAACTCAGCGAACTATACGACCAGTGCTGAGATCAAAGGAAGGATTTCTCTTGTTTCTTTGGGCAAAGAAGGCAATTGAGAAGCAAAACCTTTTCTCGGGCAACTTAACTGTCCCTGTATAAGACGCTTATCATCCCGGTCCTGATGAATGGTGCAGAGGCATGTACACTGTTAATGGTGGATGGAAATGCGTTAGGCTGTTTTGAGAGGAAAATTCTCCGAATGATTTTTGGTCCCGTCTGCATAGATGGAGAATGGGGAAGAAGATACAACAACGAACTGTACGGGCTGTACAGCGACACCGACCTAGCCACAAAAGTGAAAAGCCAACGACTGAGATGGCTGGGTCACCTAGAGCGAATGGACATCAATGCCCGGAAAGTTTTTGAATCCAACCCCGTGGGACAGCGCATTAGAGGTGGACAGCGCAAAAGGTGATGCACGCAAGTGAAAGAGGTCCTCAACCAACTTGGCGTGCGAAACTAGAGACAGATAGCTAGAACCTGAGCCGGCTGGAAGAAGCTTGTTGATTGAGGCCCTGATCCACCCTGGACTGTAGCGCCACCTTAAGTAAGTAAGTTTTCAGTGGGTACCAACTTGGAGTTATTGTACGCACTTGATGTGTAGGAAAAGATACAGCTCAAGGCCCAAGTTCCTACAACATCCAACCACCATTCAAAACAAAGCAACATATGACAAAACTATTTCAAAAGCACCTATACAAAATTCTGAAAAAAATAAAAATTAAATTTAAAGTGAAAAAGTAAAAATTTTTAAAAGCATACATACTTCAAAGCATAAGCTCTAAGAGTAAAATCTAATAGGTAAGACCCTTTCAGGATGTTTATATTTCGGATTATTTTTAATTCGAGATTTTGGCATTCGTTATTATGCCCCACTCTAAGAATATCTTTTGTTTTAATGCAAACAAAGAACTTCATTATTTTCATATTTAATTCTAAAACAAAAACAATATAGTAAATGCAAAGATGATAGTATTAAAAGTATTTAATAAATGTATGTAGACGATTATTTTTATAATGGCAGTACCTATATTAAAAAAGAAAAAATAACAAATATACTTCTCGTATAAATAGTAAATTTTCTGACAAACAAAATAAATTTAGTGGTCCTTGCATTACATTAAGTGACCATTTATCTTGCCACAACATCCAGCAGAAGAATAACACACTCAAGTCAGGGCTCTTTGGGGAAGAGCTTCTGTAGATATACCAACAAAAAATTTCTTTAAGTTCTTAAAAAAATTATGGGTGTTGGGAGAAAAATGCTCTGGGACATATGGTGCAAATGAGAACATATCTGGCAATTATTACCAAGCTCCTTGCAGTGAACGAATACTCATCTAAAAATGCTTCTGAAAACGTACGTGTATGTATGGAGTATAGAGTGTAGATAGAGATCTGTATTCTGACGATGTGTATGGAGTGTGGCTGCAGCAGAATTGTGTTGTGGACTCGGTCCTCTTGGTTCTTAAATTCAAAGAAACTATACGCAAGTTGGTAATTCGGAAATCAATTTCCATTGACGTTACCATTTTGTTGCCTGGGATGAAACAAATGCAATTACATTATTCTTTCTAGATGAACACAATGCTATAGCTGCAGCTGTAGCTTATATATATAGCAATGTCAAAGTTTGAAAATATTATATGTATAACGAAACAGTGTGATGATGTAGTAAGAAAAGTATGGTATTGTGCAAGGTCAAGCAAACTTCAACTTTCAACTTTTTGTGTCTGATTAAACTAAAATTGTAGTTGGGAATGAGCGAGTCCTTCGTTATTTAAACTACGATTCTGTCTCAAGGCTTTCTTATCTTGTAATCGATGCAGAATACAACAACTATCCCTGCGTTGACTGCTGCATTCTCGTTAATTATTTTCTTCAGCCATATAATCACCCTGTCAACGATATCAGGATATTAACTTTCATAGACTGCTCACCAACGCGTTGACTGTATCCATACGTTGAGACCGCAGAATTGTCTGATCTTCATATCAATTTCGACAATTTAACAATTTTTTTTTTTTTTGGATTTTAAATCCATCGGCATTGTAGCCAACCTTCAATGGAATTTGACAGTTAATGGCTTGACAGATGGGAAACAAACTATGTATTTTTTGACGGCAAAATTATATTTTTATCAAAATGTCACCCAATTGCCCTAAAATCACCTTTTTTTTAAGAGGTTTTTTAATCCATCCACACCGTATTGTTCGATAAAAAAACATATTTTGTGTGATCGTCAACTTAATAAATGATTCATTGTAGCTCTTGTCAACCCTGCGTCAACGTTCTTATTCATAGTGCTCGAATGTGTGTGATGGTCAACGTTTCAACGCATTTTAGGAAAACATTCACCGAGTGGTAGACCTGGGTTACGCAGTAGAAATGCGTGCGCTGATACACTACACTTCATTTTGCGCCGTAACGCAATTTTTTGTTCACTCATTTGAAACAAAATAACTCACTGACTCAATTTGCGCAGCAGTACAGCGCGGAGGTAAACATCCTAACATTTTAAGAGATTTTCTACAAAACGCTCTAAACAAGCTAACACGATGGGCAGATCGATGCGGACTTGGAGTTAACCCCCATAAAACAGATCTTGTCCTCTTCTCCAGGAAATACAAAATTCCGCAAACAGACCCCCCTATTATTAATGGTGTTCCACTAAAATTCTCAGACGAAGCTAAATACTTGGGTCTCATCTTAGATAAGAAGTTAAGTTGGAAACCTAACATACAAGAAAGAGTGAAAAAAGCCACAGTGGCACTTTTCTCCTGCAAAAAAGCCGTAGGTAGTAAATGGGGCCTCCAACCTCGAATCACTCACTGGCTATACATTTCGGTAATTAGACCGATTCTAACTTACGGCGTGGCAGTATGGTGGATAAAGCGACACATCGCGACAAAGCATGTCTATGTACTACTGGAGCACTTCGGTCGACTCCTTCCGCTGCATTAGACACTCTTCTCCATCTGACACCTCTCGATATTTTCAGTAAACAAACGGCCGCGAGCACAGCCATTCGCCTCAAAGCCTCTTCACAGTGGATCAATAATGAGATTGGTCACTCCGCTATTCTGAATTCATTCGGAACACTTCCTAGTAACACTGACTACACAATCCCACTATTGAATTTCGATAAAAATTTTGAAGTGACCATACCTTCCAGATCCACCTGGGAGGATGTGGAATTCTTAGAAGATCAATCAATTCACTTCTACACTGACGGATCGAAGACCAAAGATGGGGTTGGTGGGGGAGTGTACTCTGAAAGACTAAATTTAAGTCTCTCATTCCGTCTTCCTAATCACTGTAGCGTATTCCAGGCGGAACTTCTAGCGATAAAAGAAGTACTGTCTTGGCTCAAAGAAAACGTGATATCATGCTCGGATATCCGCATCTTCTCTGATAGTCAAGCCGCCATTAAATCCCTGGACTCTGTCCGTACAAACTCTATAACAGCCCTCAACTGTCGATCATCTCTGTTGGAGATGGCGCAACAGTTTAATATTCACCTTTGTTGGGTGCCGGGTCATAGTGACATTCCAGGTAATTGTAAAGCTGATGAACTCGCTAGAAGTGGAACATTACTACCCATTTTACCTGAAAAGGTAAACATTGGTATACCCATCGCTACGTGAAAGCTTTTACTGAAGCAAGATGCGTTGAAGAGAACAAACACAAGGTGGGAAAACATCACTACTTGTTTGGCGACAAAACAAGTATGGCCAAACCTTGACCTGAAACGCTCCAAGTGTTTAATATCTCTAAATAGAATTCATATTAGCTCTATTGTAGGTGTCATAACAGGACACTGTTTAATAGGCAGGCACGCAGCGCGGCTTGGCGTACCTTCAAACGATTTCTGCAGAAGCTGCATGGACGAGGAGGAAGAGGAAACGATTCCTCACCTTCTCTGCACATGCCCTGCTCTTTCCCTCAGACGTAGGCTCCATTTAGGAGTTTACTTCTTTAACGATCCTAGTGATCTGGCAAACACATACATTTATAGTCTCACACGCTTCGTCAGGAGCTCAAAGTGGTTTTAGCGAGTAAGGAAAGAGTTTTTAAGATTCATGTGGTATCACAACGGACCAATTTTGGTCTAAGTGTGTCAGTACTTAGTATTGACAGCCACTTCTACCTAACCTAACCTAACCTAACAGCGCGGAGCTCGTCGCTGTTTTGTGTGATTTGTTGACTCATATCAGTGATCCCAGATTGGTGGTTTTTCGAACTGAAATGGTTGTTAGAAAAAATTGTGGGAAAATATTCACAGTGGGATTAATGGTGGGAAAATATTTTAATAATCTTTTTTTTGGGGGGAAATTATTTTTACTATAACCGCAGTTAACTATATCTGCCTATCCATGAATTTTATGACTATGATTTTGCACAACAATCTTTTTTAAACTCGAAAAAAAAAAAACACAGAAACTTTCAAATATCATCAAAAAACTGAAACATGTTGTGTTGGCACTGTGGTATCACTTTTTACAAATTTGGAATTTCTTAGCAATAATTCCGGTATGACGGGAACTATGATCATTTTTATTCTGCATTTGAAGCATGAATTTATTATGACAGGGCCTGTAATAAGGTTGAATAGTTTAATCCTTAGGTGCCTAAAATAGCCCATTTTCTGGAGAAAAAATATAAGATTAAAAAATTTCAATTTTCGGAGGATTTCTTTTTGATTTTTCAGAGGCTTTTTAATCCATAAAGATTGTAGCCATCTTCCAATTGAATTTGACAATTTATTTTGACGCAAATTAAATATTTCGTTCCAAATGTCACCCAAAGACAGTTTAATCAACCTTCAAAAAAGAAGACAAATTCTTGTTTTTCTGAGGTAATTTTTTCCCATCGTGGTGGCAACCATCCTCCAATGGAATTTGACAGTTCATATGACTTTCTGATAAGGGACAAAATAAAAATTCTGTACTAGGTCTCAGATGTCAACTTAAGCCTTAAATAGCGCCTTTTGTGGAAAAAGAATAAGATTTGAAAAATTTCGAATCGTCAGAGGATTTTTTTGATCTTTCAGATGCTTTTAATCCATCAAAATCGTAGCCATTTTCCAATGAATAACACGAGATTTCTATCAAATTTGTCATTATGATGATAGGGAATATGAAAAAACTATGGTTCTCATAATATTCTGTATGTCTATTGTGCTGCATCTAAAACTAGCTGGATAGATTTCCTTTCAACTAGGTACTTAACCGTTTGTTCCCCTCACATAGTTTTCATATATTTTTTAGAACAAAAAATAATGGTACCTACCGCCCTGGCATACAATTTTATCAACCAATTTAGTAAAATTTATTTTTCTCAAAATGGATCGACAGATTTGTTGTAGATCAATTCTATAAATTGCTTTTGTAAATATAGCATCTGAACATTAATAACCTTTTTCTGAAAATGGTTTTTAATGGTAATTCAAAATCTGCTGTAAGCTCTCCAGTCACAGGTAGCTGGACATTTAATCTTTCAACATTTAAACTCAGACAAAGTCGCGGGTATCAGCTAGTAAATAATAATAAATGTTTTATTTGGAAAAAAAAAATGAATAGCAAATAGTCAGTGTTGAAAAAGTTTTCCATTTCCCTGACTAGCTACTATCCAAAATTCCCTGACTGTCCCTGACTTTCCCTGACTAAATTTTAGTTCACCTGACTTTCACTGAGTTTCCATGCGAGTGGCAACTATGTGTAATAAATACATACGACTCAACCATCTCTGAAGCTGCTTACCGTACCGCTCAACTCGTTCTGCATTCTTCTGAAAGTACAGAAACTTACTATGTTTTTGTTTTAACAATACTTTGTGATACTTACCCATTTAGCCTTGAAGTAGGAGTCCTCCAAACAACTAGATAGCACTCATCCACTGGGGCAATTTGCTGCACAAAAAGCTGGTGCCAAAAACACAGGGGAACAATATTGGGCCATATTCATAGATGTTTGCTAAACTCTTGCTTAGTTGTTACTAGGCAAGTCCGGAGTTTAGGCTATTCATAAATGAATTTAAACCTAAGCTTAGGTCTAAACATGTAGTCTAACTTTAAACATAGGAAATGCTGTGTTTAAGTAGTTATTATCACAGCTAAATGTCAAATTTGATTTTTTTTGTGAATTAAAAACTGAAAAGATAATTTATATCAAATAAAATACTACGTAAGCTTATCGTCCTGAAAAATGTCGATTGATACCGCAATAAAATTGGAGAAGATATGGATATTTTATATGAGTGAGTTATGAAGTTAATTGCAAAATGTGCCAAAAAGAAAAAAAATAGAAAAGAGAGAATAGAATAAGAAAAAAGTTCCCTCTGTGGTTGCGACCAGTTTTCTTGGCGTTCCCGTTTTATATTTTCTTTATTGTTCATCTAAAATATAAAAGAATATTTGTTCGAGTTTCCTTTTTGGATTTTTTATTTAATAGTTTTGTTTTTTTTTTTTACTTTTTTTGAGGAAGGCCCACAACAAATTTACACTGGGAATATAAGTTTATTTTTATGTTTTCTTTGAACTGTCATCTTTTGAAGTATAATTGTAGTAGAACACAACCTTAACCTGGGGTTCTACTAAAAGCAGCTGGGAAATTGACTATGAATAAGAGCTGTGTTTATTTAACCAACAAGCCTTAAGCTATATATCAAGAAATCACGACTTTAGTAATTCTCTATGAATACGCCCCATTTAGTTTTTTTTCTGTTGCCTGGAATTCTATAGCTGTTGTTTATTAATTCGAGGTCGCTGATTTCAAATCTACTCTCCATTTTTTTTTCCAACAGCTCTAGTTTTTGAGATACAGCTAGTATCTTGTGTGTACCTTGAGTACTTTGGATTTCCTATGGATATCCGTGACTGTTCGAAAAGACTGGCCTCAAAGGGAAGTTATGGTTGCAGGGAATCTGAATGTTATAAATAAACCTCTTGTGTCTAGGGATCGCATAATCCTGCCACCTCTTCATACTAAACTAGGGCTTATGAAACGATTTGTGAAAGCTCTAAGCAACGATGGTGAATGTTTTCAATACATCTCTAAAAAGTTTCATAACCTTAGCACTGAGAAATTGAAAGCAGGAATTTTTGATGGTCCCCAAATAAGAAGGCTTATAAAAGATGACAAATTTAACGGATTCATGACTGAAATTGAAAGAAATGCCTGGAATGAATTCGTTTGAATTACACAAAATTTTCTAGGAAACAAAAAGGGTGAAAACTATGCAGATCACATTTAAAGTTTGTTAGTGCACTTTCAGCAGCTATAGGTTGTAACATGAGCATCAAGGTGCACTACCTTCGTAGTCATTTGGACCGATTCCCTGAAAATCTTGGTGATCTAAGTGAAGAACAGGGGCAGCAGTTCCATCAAGGCATCCGAACAATAGAGGAGCGGTACCAGGCGGGTCACTGGGATGCCCACATGATGGCGGACTATTGTTGGAGTATTAAAAACAGCCCTTGCGATCAAAGTTAAGCTAAAAAATCCTATAAACAAAAATTTTTAGTGAATAGTGCTTGTTTTCTAGTTTTATTTTATTTATTTTTCTTGAAAATCACGTTTTTTGTATATCTAAAAAACTAAAAACTAAAGCTGCAACAAAAAATCTGACTTCATATTTGAAATCAGCACCCCAGAAATATATAAAATTAGTCATAAATTGTTATGCAACAAAAACTTTGTTCCCTTGTGAAATCAATGATTTGAAACTCATTTATTTTGCATGGCTTGTGTGAGTGTTTTAACACTGGTGTCACGTTGAAATGAACTGGGAGGGTGTCTATTCTTCGTCTCCCCCCTTAAACCAGGAGAATTAAATTTTAATTTTTTTTTTGGGTAACTAATTCGCAATTAATTAGCTCTCAATAATAAATATTGAGCCTTACTAATAATCAAATTTAGCAACGAGTTAAATATTTCAGTGAAATGAACCATAATGTTATGGATCCCAAATAATGAACCATACATGGAATGCTAATTTGTTTGGAGTTCATACCACCAATGGTTCATTGTTAAGAGCTCAATTATATTTTAAGGTCATACCATGTATGGTTTATTATTTAGAGTCCATTTAATTATGGTCCATTTCAATGAAATATTTAAGTCTTCACTAAATTTGATTATTGGTAAGGCCCATAGCCCATTGTCTCTATTATAAGACGGCTATTATGGTGTGTGTAAAATTTTCAAATCTTGCGAGACTAAGGGCCAGTTTCAAATGTTCCGGTTAAAGTTTCGAATAGCTATCCGACACATAACAGTATCCAGCAGATAAAAGTTGCTGTTATTTATTTTCTGTTTCATCATCAAAGTCTCGGATAAACTAACCGGTAAATAAATTTACCAGGCACCTACAGTTTGAAAACAACAATAAACATCAAGCACATACTAATAATTCAATTTTTGTTGTCAAAACAAAAAATATATTTTCATTTTAATTTGAAATGTCACTTATTTTTAGGATTTAAATTCAGTATGTACCGCGAAGGATTACAAAAGCTCAGGAGTAAGGCGTTCGGAGTGTCCAATCATCGAAAAACATCATCGGAATAAGGATGGTCTGAAACTATAATTTTTCCAAACGTTTCAAATTAGTATTTCTTTATCTTCTTGATAAAAACTTAAACAGTCATTTGAACTGGCGGTTCAAGTGGCTGTTATAGCCTTTATCCAGAAGATACAAAAATATTAAACGGACGAATGAGCAGTAAGGATTAAGGAACATAACATTTTTATTGAAACACATATATTTATTTTTACACCTACTAATGTACATACATACATAACACCAGTGGCATCATTTTGCGGTATAATCAAACCTCTTTGTGGTCTCTTCTCTATTTTCAAATAGGCGTTGTTAAAACTTGTTTGTTGGTCAAAATCCTTATTCCGACGTTGTTTTTGTTAGATTGGTGGACACACCGAATGCCTAACTGTTGAGTTTCTTTTAATCCGTCGTCGTGGTTCATTCTGACTTTAAATCTTGAAAATCTTTCACATTTGAAATTAAAACGAAAAATATTTTTTGTTTTGACAACAAAAATTTAATTTACAGTATGTTTTTGATGTTTAATATTGTTCTCAAACTGTAAGTGTCTGGTAAATTTATAAACCGGTTAGTTTATCCGAGACTTTGACGATGAAACAGAAAATAAATAACAGCAACTTTTATTTGCTGGATAGGGTCATGTGTCATGGTTATCTATCCGAAACTTTAACCGGAACTTTTGAAACTGGCATGGGGGTGCGAAACTCAATTGTGTTGATTAAGCACATCACTCGTTTCCAAACCACCCTGGAGGTAGATTTCACGGCGGCGCAGGGGTGTCCACTGTTGCGGTAGCCCTAATCCACATAATATCTTATTAATATAGCGTCACGTTTTTCAATTAAAATTTCATCGCCGTCTTCGTTTAGTAAATCGCAGGTCTCCCCACTGTAATTCCAGCAAATTGGTTGATTTGAGGCCAGATTTTCGGTATCCACAAGCGTGTCCACATTTTTTTTTACATTTACATGCTACATTTAGTCTAAGGCGGGGATTTAAATAAAACAGTTTTTTTAATTTGTTCCTCGTACATAAGAATTAACTCTCAGAATTTCATGCAAATCGTAGGAGGCGTTTCCAAGAAATAAATAAATAAAAAAAGTGGGCGTGACAGTGGGCGGATTTAACTAAAACCAATTTGCAATTTTTTTTCGTAAATAAGAACAATCTCTCAAATGTTCATGGAAATCCTTGGAACCGTTTCCGAGGAACAAAGAAATAAGAAAAGTGGTGTGGCAGTGGGCAGATTTTACTTTAACAATACAGTACGTTCTCGATTAATGCAACTCTCGATTCATGCAACTCCTCGATTTTCGCAACAGCTGAATTTATATCATTGTTGACGCAGTAATCGCAACTCTTCAAAAAAATTGACTCAATAAGTGCAACTTTTGGTTTTATATGCATATCTTTATTTACTCAGGTTCTTGGCTATGTTTGTTTTTGTCAGTTGCGTTACATTTCGGCAGTTATTTTACCGCTACTTTTAAGTGATGATACGGTGAAGTTGTATTAATGTACATGATATGTATCTATACCTACAATGCAAGATTTTCTTGTAAGTTTAATGAATTCTGTCCAGTGAACAGTCGTTTGTGTGTTTCGGAAAATTGGGTACGCGAAACCAGTTATAACAATGAGAAAATCTATGAAGACAATGAATTGAGCCTACAAAAATATTTACTCGTTTATTGCAACAACCTCGGTCAGTGCAACCACCCTTGTTTTAATTAGTTGCGATAATCGAGAATGCACTGTATTTAAAATTTTGTTTGATCTTATTAACAAATAATGAAAATCCCATCCGTATCGGTGCATCATAAACTTGATTGAAGAAAAGAGGGCGTGGCACCTCATACCCCTGCCAACTTAGATTTTTGTTGTATACCTACCTACCCCCCAAACGACCTGCAAATTTTCAGCCTGCCGCTATTTTTTTCCATTTAGTGAGTAGTAAAATTTCTCTATTTACTGGACTAATAAGCCATGGAGTAAAAAGCTGCCATTTTGTGTTGGTGTAAACAAAACGCAGTATTTGCCCGAATGCCTATGCCGAGTTATATTCTAACATATTGAAAAATGACCGTTTTTCGTTTTATAACCTAAAAATATGACAGTTTTAATTTTCTTAGAAAACGTAAAAATGCAATTTAACTGCAGTCATTTGTGACATCACAAGTACGATGTTTATTTTTAAAATCTAGCAAGAACCATTTTTCAGAAATTTAGAAATGCAAAAAAGAACTGAAAAATCAGTTGTGTTCTAGATGACCTTAAATAAAAATTTGATATTTGAATAGGGAATGATATACAAACCCTCTTTACTAATTTTGAAACAAATTGGTCCACCTGCTTCGATGTACAATCGACGTATTGACATACCCACGACGTGACGGAGTCACGAACTTCATGACGTACCCACTTGCTTGGACTTCTCCATCATCGTTATGTTAGATTTGATTAAAACCTTGACATCTTTCTGACACAGAAGCAAATGCCTGCAAGAACAAGTAAAAAATTTACGACAAAAATAGATCTCTTAAAATTCTATTAATAATAATTATTTTTAAAAAATAAAAACGAGTACATTATAACATCCTAAGTACATTAAAGTATTCTACAAATATGGCTCTCCTTCCCCTACACTAAACAAAAAAAATAAACACACAAAAAAACGCTCCTTACCCAAATCATTTAAATGTCATTTCTAATTAACAGCAAATGATTTGAAATGACACATAAAACGCTCCCAAGGTCCCATTTGAACACTAATCGCTTTTGATGTTTTTATTCCGTAAAGGAAAAAGGGAAAGAATATGCCTCTAAGAGGGGAATCGGAAAATTGCTTCTGTTCTGATGAGTTTCATGTTGCTTTTTTATGTTCTATATAAGATAGATATCTACATCCATATTCATACACAATACATTACACACAGGAAGCACGAACTAACCATCTCCAAACGTTATCATACATTATCATCATCGTCATCATCATCATCCTCTTGCGTGCATTCCGTAATAAGGAAATGTCATTCCCGAGATATCTGTCAGCACCTGATATGCTCTCCATCCTCACGCACTATGACAAATGATTTGTCCCTTGAAGAGTTTTTATTATGCATGTAGGAGCAACTAGGATAGGAAGGAGGGCGGGCAACCCAACGGGAATGGTGTATAATGATTTTATGATATAGCCGTAATGATATGTTTATAGCACCTACAAGGGATTTCACTCTCACTCAGACTGATGTGGAATTTGTAATGCCAATAAAACTACATTACAGCAAGGCCATTGCGAGGTGTTTAAGAGGGATGCTTACATGATAAATACAATTTTGAGGGATATTTTCTAAAATTACGCAGTAGGTACGCACCATCATCATACGGAGTCAGACAATGTTAAGTAAGACACGTTCGTTTATGGCATCAAAAAAGTCCTAAAAATTCTAATAAAAGATTGTTTTTTTTTTTTTTGTGTTTAATGTGATGTATCGAAGGAGCAAAAAGTATCTGCGATGTGGTGTAGATATCTAGTAATTTATATTCAATTTTTTCTTAATATTTTGTACTTATGTACCTACACACATTCTTCTCACGAGGTTATTTAATTCAATTAACATTGAGAGAACAGATGAAGACACCTTCTCAAGGAATGTACGATTGTGCATCTATTTTTCAAAAATGTTTCCTTAAAATCTTTCATAGAAAAGAAATTAACTAATTGTTATCAGGTTTATAATTTTCAACCCCTTTTATAAGTTTACATATTTAACAAGCCTAGTATGTCCAGACCTCGAAGCTCGAGTGCTAATAACATTATCGTCTAATTGACATACTTCTAGATAAACGTTCAAGAATCGATCACCAAAAAGATTCGATCTATTCAATCGATCATTTTCATTTCACTTAATTTTTTTGCGATTCCATTTTCCTCGATTTCAATTGAATTAAATCTTTCCGATTGTAACGAATTGAATTCAGTACTGTATCGATTTTGATTGAATTCAATTAGGATTGATTAAAAGAGCTAAAAAAATATAAAATTTTCACAGTTTTTTACTGCTCCAAGGAAAGGTGATTTTAGGGCAATTGGGTGATATTTGGGTGTAAATATATTTATTCTGTCAATATATAGTTTGTCCCCTATATTTCAAGCCATCAAATGTCAAATTCAATTGACAGATGGCTACGATGTAGATGGATTAAAAAATCTCTAAGAAATCACAAATGTTTGATGAATTTTTACTGCTCCAGAAAAAGTTGATTTTAAGGCAATTGGGTGACACTTGGAGTCAGCATGTTGAGCTAAACGCATCGAATTCTCGGCACATAACTTAAAAGCGGATACAAACTGTGTTTCCGATGTGTAGTAGACACTAAAAGCTTACTTGTCAACGCGTGACAGATCGTAGGAAAAGTACAATTTGTATACAATTGGGGCTAGGCTGAACCAAGAGAAGTGGCACCGCGCAGGTAGAGGACAACCTCTTCCGGCTAAGCTAGGCGAAGAGAATTATCAGCGCTTTACTTGAGTATGTTACCCAATAACACAACAAACGTTTTAGTTATAAGCCGCGTTGAAAACTTATAGGTTTTTTGAAAGCATGGATGATGTCGGTCGAAAAAAACGACACCGGGGACTTCCAACGACGCCATCACAGAAAAAACATGGAGTTTCCGTTTAAACTATCGATAACATGTATGGAATTCATGCCGGTAACACAGTCTCTCTCCTTGCTTAAGTTAAGCACCGAAAATTCTCCTTGCTTAACGAAGCCCGAATACTCATAGTCCGGGAGCCCACCGTAAGATTACCTATCTCATCGCGGCCAAGCAAAAATTGGATGCCAACTGATAGCTTTAGTCTTAACATTTACAAAACTGCTGGTCGGACAAGCTTTATCTGATCGCAATGGTTAGAAAATGCACTTTTCAGGTTGCTAGTTGTACCTAGAATACAAGCAACTTATACAAATGGGGTATCAAATGAAAGCTAAGACTGTCCTCTACCCAGTTTTGTAAATGTTTAGACTAAAGCTATCGGTTGGCATCCAATTTTTGCGTGGCGGCGATGAGATAGGTAATCTTACGGACGGCTCCCATAATCTTTCCAGTCAGTGCTGAAAAATTGGTTGGTTATGATTGGTGGGTGGACAAAATCGAAACGTCCGTCACCGGCTTATAGAAACAAATGAATATGATACAAATGAATAATAACAAATAAACAAATAAAATAAAAGAAAAATGTAAGGATACCTATGCAAACAATAAGTGTTGTGAAATGTGAGTGTAAGGAAATGTATACTCGGTCTCGCTCTGGCTCTGGCTCTGGCTCACTGTGCAATTTTCTTTTATTGTTTTTAAGTTTTTGTGGTACAGTTATTTAATAAATTCTTGCAATCTGCATTTCTGTGCAAGAAAAACCTTTTCAACGATATATAATTAATAATATGCCTTGGACTTTTTTTTAGCCCGCGTAAATTGTACCACAAAATTTGTGTTTGCCGTTTTATAATGTGATACGAAATAACAACATATCATTTTAAATAAACTTTTCTTGGGTAAATCTATGTACGTACATGACACCTTATAAACTTTTCACTTCCTTATATAAGTAATGGTGTTAAACTTACATGAAAAAAATTTTCAACCCGTTTTTGAGTTATCGAATTTGCAAAAAAAAAATTTAAACCTTTTTAAAAATTCAAAACCTTTTTTTTTTAAATTTTGATATGCAATATTATTAAATCTTATCTGAAATTTGAATATAAGCAAATTTATTTAAAGTCGTTTAGCCGATAATTAAGAAATTCAAAATAAAAAAAATCGTTCTATGACAATGACGTACCATTAATAGTTGCTAAGTGCAGAATTTTATAATTTTCGTAGTAGATCGTACTAATTTTAGTATATGGAAAAAGTATAAACAAAATCGTAGGAGTCATTTTTGAGTAAACAAAATATTTTCATTTACGGTACCTTTTGTATGGAAGAAGGTACCGTTATTTTTACTTGTGATTATAGGTACTATAATGCAAGTTTTGGATTCGTGCAAAAAATAATTTTGAGATAAAAATCAAACATGATATTACGATGATAGAGAACACCATATAAGTGGGTGGCACAATTCTTTCTGTCTGTTCGTTTACAGCCAAAACGGCTCAATCGATTTTCTTCAAAGTTGGTACATAGTGATTTTTGGTGATTATGCCCACACGTTTTTTTCATTTTTTTTAGAACCAAAAATAACGGTACCTGCCATACAACTTTTGTAGTCAATTTACATTAGCGCTTTTTTCTCAGAAACGGCTCGACAACTTTTCTTAAAAAAAATTCAATACATTTATTTTAGTAAAGGCTTTCTTTGGTGGAAAACTATTTTTCAAAAATGGTTATTTATGGTACCTCCCAAAGAACCATTTTTTTAATTTTTGATTTTCTTTATCCATTTAGATCTATTTCTGAAGAAACAATAAACCAAACTGAACGGAAAATGGCAAAATCACACCCGTTTACACGTGCAAGTACTTTCAGAAACTAATTTCAGCAAGTAGTTTCAGCAATTATTTCAAAGTTGAAATTTTCGAAACAATTGCTGCAAGTACTTTACTTGCACGGTGTGACGGCATATTAAGTCATCAGCCAGAAGAAGGTTTTCACACATTTGCGTTTAATTGAGGCCATGATGTTGTAGAGAAGTGGTCCAAGGTTCGAGCCTTGGGCAACACTAGCCATTATGCTCTTCACTGTTTATTTGCAGTTCTCCAGTTGCAGAAGAAGTTCCCGGAAGAAGGGAAAGAAAATATGATTTGTATAAGCAAGTAGGAAACACTAGTATTTGAAGATTATTGATAAGGGCTTCAATCTATACCTACACTCTGTGGAATACTTTCTCAACATCTCTATCAGGAAGCATCCGACAGTTACTTGATTATTTTTTTAAAGCTTGGTGATTTCATGATGAAACTTTAGGAGCGGCTGCAGTGTGTATGTCTGGGATGATGTTATTTTGCCGCACAATTTCTTGAGCTTCCGAGTATCAGCTTTCCTAGAGCATAGTTCGATTGTTGTGAGGGATATCGGCCTGTTGCTTGCACTTTTCTTGAGAGTCGCCCGGATTTTTATAGTTTTTCATTTGTGGGTGTAATTTGTGTTGATGCAGTTGCTTAAGACAATGGCTTAGAACACCATTACTGTTTGTCAAAGCTTCTTTACTACAAAGTTGGATACCTTATCCAGCCCAGCTGATAACTTCTTTGGAGTTGCTGATAATCACAGCTATCTCTTCTGCTGTGCTCAAGTTTGGGCTGTTTGGTGTCAAAAAACTTTGCTCTATTCAAGTTGGGCATAATCAGATGTATTGGGCAGGAAGTTTACTTTGAAATGGATAGTGAACTTTATCCTGCATCGGTGATTTTTGCCGATTCAGTCTGTTGATATTCTTCAAGGCACCAAGTCCACGTTTGATTGAATGCAGTCTCTTCTGGAATTGATTTTGTTATGATGTTGGATGGAATTCCGGAACATAATGTTGACGCACTCAAGCTCACTCTACACTGTCTGTGCCTGGTAATTGCTGTTGGTTGTGTTTAGTTTTCGTGGGTGGATCCTTCGCAGATGCTTCCTTATTTATTGCCTATAGATATAAAGGTTTTCAGTCTTTTGTACTGGTTCTTTCACTAGGAAGATGGATTGGTGTAGTTTGTTGCCGAGTTGAACAGCTTCATCATCCGAGTCGCAAAGTAAAGGTACAGGTGAAGTTCCTGATTTCTGGAAGAATATAAATAAAATTAGATGAAGAAATAAAGAAGTCTAGTGTTAATGGTGCTTCGAGGAAAGTTGATTTGTGTTGTGAATTGTTTTAAAATTTGGTGACGCAACAGCTCGTGGAGACCCAGGGCCTAGTGACTTATAACTCTCAGCCATTCCTGTGTGCGTGTTGTTGGCAGGAAATGATGAAGGGGCCTACAATTTTATGCCGAGTCCGATCGGCTAGATGAGAAGCACTTATTTGTGACAAGTAAACTCTTGGAGGATTGTCAGTTTTTCGCGAGAGACATTACCTCGGGAAAAACATTTCTGTTTTTGGTGGCAGCGGCTGCGTACCGAACCCAGACCTTCGTCATGCCAGTCCAACGCAACGCAATAACCATTACCTATGTCATGAGAGACTGAGGGTTGTGAAACAACCACTAATGAATGCTGACCGTATCTATCCAGCCAGCCTGCAATCACTTTTCCATCGTTGGTGACAGCAGTATCCAGCCAAAGGTGATGTCATGCGTTGAAACCGCCACCAATGAGTCCCTAAATGATTCTCCGAAGGATGTGAATGTTTCTCGCATGTTGGATTTTCATTTGAAGCACACGTTGATGAACGTGAGGGTCTCCCATCCTAGTTAAATATTCACGGCAGCAATGGCTTCACTGGTCAAGAGAGCAGTGATCCTGATCATATGCTTTCACTGGTGTTTGGGGAAATTTCTCTATCGTACCTCTTCGACCCTAAACCTCGCCATTCCGGAATGTTTGGGAATAATGATTTCGAAATTGTTGCATTTTGTGACGTCAATCTTACTAATTAGAACGACGCACGTCCGGGTTTTTGCTCTTCATGAACAGATTAAAAAATTACGTCCTCTTCTCGATGCTATATTATAAATTCACATTATACGTCAGAACAGCACAGCCAGCGGTAAAATGAAACAATGAATGACTCTTGCCAATCGCTGCTTCTTTTGGCTAAGACGGCAATGTAGTGGCAAAAAGTTATATCTCGCGAAACTAATATGTCTCTTAAAACAATATCACAACAAAAACATAAATGTTAAAAAAGGAGCCAAGTTCTTATGTGCACAAGAAACCTGTGCGTAAAAAGTCAGCCAAAAAAAGTAATGAGATCTAAAATATATGCCAAGTTTTAAGTTCATGAAGTTTAATATCAAATATCTTAAGAAGAGTATTATCGAAACAATTCCAAATCATGACAGAAATTTGGTAATTAATGATTACTGATTAAAATTTGGTGGGTTCACTGGTCAAGTTTTCATACATTTTAAATTTGTGATTAAGTAAGTATTTACTTAAAACTTGGCATATATTTTAGATCTCATTACTTTTTTTGGCTGACTTTTTACGCACAGGTTTCTTGTGCACATAAGAACTTGGCTCCTTTTTTAACATTTATGTTTTTGTTGTGATTTCACTCCTTTTTGCAAAGACTAATTTTGCCAGGTGGAAGTCAAGCCCTACCGGTCTACAAAGTTTCATAACCGAACCGAAAATGCTCCACACAAATAAAAGCAATTCTGATAAAGTTGGTGGATGGCACCCCCCCCCCCCCCCCTGAATGGACAATCCCAAATTTTCTATTTTTTTCCTTTCTAAGTACCTCAAGTCCTACCGACCTACCAATTTTCATCGTTCTACAACAATTGGTAGTGCTCCATATAATTTAAAAGAATTTTTGAGAATGTATCCACCCACATGCCCCCTGGACTGAAACTTCCAATTTTCAATTTTTTTTCTTCTAAGTACTTCAAGGCCTACCGACCTACCAACTTTCATCGTTCTACAACAATCGGAAGTGCTCCATATAATTTATAAGAATTTTTAAGAATGTGGGTGGATGCCACGCCCCCTGTATGGAAAATTCCTATTTTTCAATTTTTTTCTTTCTAAGTACCTCAAACCCTACCAACTTACCAATTTGCATTGTTCTACAACAATCGGAAAAGCTCCATATAATTTATAGAATATTTAAGAAAGTGGGTGGATGCCACGCCCCCTGAATAGAAAATTGCAGATTTTCGATTTTTTCCTTTGTATGTACCACAAGGCCTACCGTTGTGCGAAATTTCAAGTTTCTACGATGTCGGGAAGTGCTCCATAATTTTGATGATCTGTCAGTGAGTCAGTGAATCAGTCAGTCAGTTACGGTTTTTGCGATTTTTGAAGTCCTATATCTTGGGAACTACTAATGCTAAAGAGTTGAAATTTGGTGAGCCACCTGTGTTTGATCAGTTCAGCAAATACTCCGAATTTGAAGTTTCTGACTTTATTGGTACGGAAAGTTAGAGGGGGGTTGAAAACCGCCTGAGTTTGTTCCTGTAAAAAGGGTGTAGTGCCGCGAACTTGGCTGGGCACTACCGTGCCCTTTGATTCATACCGGGCCTTGCTATTAATGCAGAGGCATGGACTCTATCAGTGTCAAACGCAAATTTGAATCTTTTATGCTGTTTTAAGAGCAACATTTTCCGGGTGGTTCTAACGGTGGTGGCGGCACTAAACCTAGCCAAAAAAGTGAAAAGGGGCAGTCTTTAACAGCGGATGAACACCAATGCTTTGGCCTACAAAATATTTCACATGAAGAAGATCGCAACTAAGGTGTCGCGAGCAAGTGGAAGAGGAGCTTTAACCAACTTGGCGGGCGTAAAAAACTGGAGAAAGCTATGTTGGTAGGTATCAAGCTGGCCGAAAGAAGCTTCTTAGTTGGGGTCCTGTTTCGCACTGGATTGTAGCCTCCCCTCAAGTTAAGTAAAGAAATTTTAGTTCTCCACGGAACCGTACAAAATATATACCTAATTTGTTAAACTACTACCTTAAATATACGATTTATTCCCGTGTATAGAAACGATTTGTTTTTTTACACTTGTTCTTGCTTGAATTCAACTGAAACATTATAACAAAATTTAAACCCGTTTAATGCAATATAATGGGACTTTTAATTGCTTTTGATAGAATTTAATGTAGATAAGTACCTATATATCTACTTACTGTGATTAAGTACACAGTGTCAATATAATTTCTGGAAATGTAATTAAGGCACTTTTTTTTCAAATTATCATGAATGTGAAATGTTTATATGAATTTTTCTATTCTATAAAACAAATTTCTACATTTTATATAAACAAAAGATTGTAATTATGCATTTTTTTTATGAACAAAAAGAGTAAGAAACTAAAATAAAATTTTACCGGAGCTATTAAAGAAATACATTATGTACATATGAAAGCTCGCAATTAATAAAATAATAAAACGATTTTGATGAAAAAAATTTCCTAGGAAATATAAAAATTGAATTTTTAAAAGCTCTTGCAAATTTGAACGGTAAATATTTGTTCAATAGATTTTTAACACTGTCAAAACCACACATAACTGTTTTTTTTTTTTAATTTGGGGTGATGCAGCCTCTAATTGTATTTACATGGCTTACAGAACCCTAAACTAGTACGAAAAAGATGCTTAATTTTTGAATAAAATTTATCGAAACGATAAAACATTTCCGGGACATAATTCATATCTGATGTTGGTATTTATCCCATGGTCAACCTCAATGTAATTGATAATCATATAAATTTATGCATTAACCCTTCTGCCTTCTCGTGTCTAAGGCAGACCCTACATCAGCATGCAACTCCCTATACCCACTATTCAGCACAGGATAAACAGGGTGAGTGAATTATAATAAAAAATGTAAATTTTTCAGAGAACCAATTAAAACATTCACTGAAAAGTGATTTAAATTAGTTAATCCGCATTGCATGCATTAGAGCATCATCTCTATAGGTATAGCTTTTTCACCCACATTTATTATACTCACAAACAACAAAAATCTAACCACACATGTATTTTCTAATGATGCATGCCAAATTAGTTTTTATACAAAATAACATGAATGAACATAAATAATAAACTATAATGGTGTCACATTGGGTTTGAATGCAACCGCAACATATTAAAATCAATTTGATTAAGGATAATATTATATCCAATAGCAAAAGCTTAACAGCCTGTTTGCAAAGAAAAACAATAATTCATTAATTCATTTTTAGAACATCAAAACTTAAAATTCATTATAATATTATTTATTTGCAAAAAAGAGCTAATAAATTAAAGTAAATTTATTTTTTTATTTCCAGCAGATTTTTCGAAAAATTGGAAATATGGTACCTAATGTCTTATTTTTAACCCGATTACATACAAATCATAGCATCGTTGAAAGAAATTTGTAAATTTCATTTGAATAATATTAGGCTATAGAATATGCTACTAAATTAACTCATGCGTTTCTGAGAGAATGGTCACACTGGCTACTTTTCAATATGTTTGGTATAACTCGGAAACTAAGCCAAATTTGACAATTTTACACTTGAAACTTTTTTTTCAAAATTTAATTTTCTATCGAAATGGATGGCTAACAAAATTTTATAAACAGAAAAGAAAGGCAAAATTTAAGATTTCTAAATTTCGTATTAAATTGGTCACTTTTTTTTGGAGCAAGAATAGGTTAAAAACCAGCTTAAGCTAAATAAAGAAGAAGCTTATGGCCTTAATTTGGCATGCTAATAAAGTCACTTTTTATATTTAAAATTGACAGATATAATGTCTGTTCAAATTTTACCATTTCTTATAATTTTTCACATTTTTTGCCCGAATGCCTCTTTCGGTACTTTACGGCAAAGTTCACATTCGTAAAAATATTACGATTATTGAAAATATTTAAAAACAAGGTTAGCCCACAATTTAGCTTTCCAACTGAACGGCTGGGCCGATTAATATAAGACTTAGAACTAGGTACAAGGATTGTTAAATTTTGGACATGTAGTAGCTACCAAAAACTGTCAAAAACTGCAAAAATGATAAGGAAGGGTAAGGTTTGAATTGAATGGCTATTTCTGTGTCAATTTTAAATAAAAATTTGAATAAATCATTATCAAAGATTTCAGTCCCAACCTTTTTTTGTTGAAGAATGCCTCAAGCCTATCTTGACATGCGCAATTAAGGATAGAATTTCAAAATCTTTGATTTTTCGCTCTCTTAATGTTGGTTTTTGCTAACTTATTCAACCTAATTTTTTTTATAAATTTTTTTAAAATAACCAATTTCCATAGAAAATTTAATTTTAAGCAAAAAGTTTTTAGTGTAAAGTTTTCAAATTCAGCTTCTGGGTTTAGCCAAAAATATTGAAAAGTGGCCAGTGTGACCATTCTCTCAGAAATGATTTAATTTAGTAGAATTTTCAAATGAGTATACTTATAGGCCAAACAAACATATCTATATATATAAAAATGAATGTTTGTCTGTGTATGACCTATAGACTCGAGATGTACATGATAAATTGAGCTCAAATTTCAGTATAATATCTAAAAAATGACTGGCAAGGTTTAAAAAGTAATTTCAGAAATTTTAAATCAGTGCCGCTGCACTTTTATCTTGAAAAACAAAAAGCTTTTGTATGTGAAAAAGGAAGTTTATTTAGAAAACAAGCTCTGTATTTTATTTCAGAAAATGTAATGATTGCTTGAATCGTGATTGTCAAGATTCAAAGAAATTATCATTGGTCGAAATACACGAAGAAATGAAGAAAAATTTCAATGTTATATGCACAACGTACCTATGTATATGTATGAATGGTTTCCAAACTGCAAGAGTGAAAGATCCTGTGTAAATGAAGTCTAAATACATACATTGACTACCTATCGGAACTGATCGCTTGGTCTTCAGAAGTCATTTTTGATGAAGTTAAGGGATAGTACTAATGAAGGGTTTTCCACAAAGACGGATCGAAATTAAAATGGAATAAGACATGCTGTGTGTGAGGTATGAGCGAAATTCTTTTTATATTTGAAAGGAATCATAGAATGGAACCACGCCCGATGGAACGGGACAGAGGGATCCAATTTAAAATGAATTAAGTGCATAGATTTGGCTTAATTTGAGCGATGGTTTGGGTTACGCTGGCCCGTGATACCAGAAAACCCCATAAGAATAAATCAACGGGGTAAAATCGCACGACCTTGGTGGCCAATTCACTTACCTCCGCGAGAGATAGTTTTATATAGTTCCATTAAGGTTTATCTCGGTTAAAATTAAATAATTGTATTTGTACGGTGCAGAAAGATTTATTTTAACAGCACCGTTCAAAATGCAAATGGTGTTTCATTTTTTCTTATGAAGTGGAAGTGAGATAGAATGTTTTATTTGTGCCAAACAAAAACGAACTGAATCCAATGAATTCTTCAGCGCCATATAAGAAAAAGTGCGTTTTCGACTATTTGTCCTAGGAAGATTTAACAAGATTTATTTCTAATCTTCTAGATTTACGAAATAAATTTCTATGGTAAATCTTCGAGATTTAGTTAAGTGTTTGGTGAAAACGTAGCCTATAACTCTACCCTCAAATCGTTCTACCGAATGTCTTTTATCCAAACAGCCTTAAGCTGTGTGACCCATAGTGCTGTCCTGTTGGACTATTACATCGTCTGTCATTCACATACTCATCGGTTAACTGCCTGAACAGAATGCAAGACGCAGCTGGAATAGACGTCAAAAATGCTGCAGTAGATGTCAAAAATGCTGAAGTAAAAGTTAAAAATTGTTCAACTTTTGCAGCTCCGGCTGCAGCATTTTTGACATCTATTCCAGCTCCATCTTGCATTCTGTTCAAGCAGTAATTCGGGCCAAAAGCAAAAGTTTTTCTTCAATCGTTGAAAGTCTCTGTCAAATGAGTTGACGGAATTGATTGCTTTGGGTTCTCCTGCACACTTTTAGGACCAATGCGTTGTTTTTGGCAGATTCTCTATTTATTGACATACGGGTATCATGAGATTGTTCTCTGAACCAATCGACTTGAATTTGGCCACCAAACGTTGGAAAGTCGATTTCAAAGGACGACCATATACATATTTCGCTTAACATCACCTCACCATGCATTATCTTATAAACAATGCACAAAAATTTCAGAAATAATTACTGTTAATAATGGTTTTCCCCAATATCATCAACAATACTGGTAAATCAAAACCAAAAGATTGAAAAATAAAAAGATAAAGCAAATCCGAAATTTTTCAATAATGTTATAGCTATGTACATATGTACCTTACGTAAATAAATGATAATTTAAACAATCAAATAGTTAAGGTATTCATGCCACGGCGGCGTAAAGTCGTCGTAAACGTGGTATTGTTTTAAACTTCGTAAATCTGTCAAATTTTCAATAAAAATTGTGACAGAATTACGAAGTTTTAAGGCTCTCCCAAACCAACGCAAAACATTCACCAACGACGCGAAATCATTCACAATAATACAAAATATGAAAGATACACAATGCTGAACAATAACAAAAAACTGTCCTTGCGAATGACCTGCTATGATTTCGCGTTGGTTTGGGGAAGGCTTTAAACTTTACAACGTTTACGAAGACTTTACGCTGTTGCACCCATAGGTAGTATTTATTCTCCATATCGTCGGTCCAAAGGTAAAACTTAGTAAGTGCACAAAACAATAGGTCTGATCCTTTACTTTGAGTTTCAGTGATTGTTAGTCCAAACTTGTGTCAAACTAATTTTTTTATATGAACTTTGACAGAACTTTGGACTAAAATGCGCAGAAATGTACAATAAATTACAGAAATTCAAAGTAAAGAAACAGCCCTTATGTTCCACAAAATGAGACTGAAATGATTTTTTGAAATCCAAAATGTCCAATTTTGCACGGTTTTTATAAGGACATTGAAAGGCATGCTCGGTAACGCTATTTCAAAATTTTGCAGAACATGACTTTTGAGCTTCAAAACGTATGCATGTTTCAAATTTCCTTCAATAGTTCATTTTGTTAGTGAGTGAGTTTAACATTTGAACCGCCGATATGGAGCAGAAATTCGTCCTCTTTATTCCTTTGACACTTAAATTGATGATTGAAAAATCAAATTTTGAGGAGACCAATTAAACAGAACTAAAATTAAATAATAAAGGTATTCATGCAACAGCGTAAAGTCGTCGTAAACGAAGTAAGGTTGTAAACTTCGTAAATCTGTCTAATTTTCCATACAAATTTGGATAGAATTATAAAGTTTTAAAGTTTACAACGTTTACGACGGCTTTACGCTGTTGTATGAATACCCCTAATATTTATTGATATTTTCTTATGTTAATTTTGTAAACAACTACATGAATTTTGTCTACCCGTGCGAAGCCGGGGCGGGCCAGCTAGTTCAGTAATAAAAAACTCTTGTACGGCTCCCGGAAATTACGCCAGATTTTTTTTTTGGAAAAAACGCCTGAAATTTTTTTTGGCTGGTTTGGAAAAAGAGCCAGAAAGCCAAATGGAAATTGAGCCTGAAAATTTATATACTCTGGCCTAATTTGCAAATTACATTTTGGAAAAAAGATCAGAAAATGTTTTAAGGTGTATTCAAACAAGATGCAAGTTTGCGGCTTATCTGCCCCGCCCGCGACAACCCCGCACCAGCCCCAGGTGCCACGCCCCCTAGCCCACCCCATGCACAGGCCCCCGCATCCGCCCCGCACGCACGCCCCCGCCACCCGCGCACGGCTATTTACTACTTAATTTGCTACTTATTAGAAATGGCTTGGGAAAGTGTAGTCGAAATGTCAGTACCGTGGCATGTCCGTTTCTTGTTTTTCTAATTAAATCTACTATTTTCTAATGAAATACTTCATTGAATAGAAATGTTGTTCTTATAAAAGTTTGAGTACAATACCGGCTTGACAAAATTTGGCAAAAATTAATACAAAATACTTATTGCTGAATAAAATAATCATGAATGAATGTTGTCGGATGATTTTGAACTTTAACCAATTTTCTTTGAAGAACAGTAGCAATACCCCTGATGAGCTAAGAAGAAAATATTCCATGCAATAAAAACTAAATAATAACCCAGCACAAAGATAAGGGTTGCCATTCAGTTAACAACAAGAACAGACTTTAAAAAAGAAAAAGAGATTATTTTTTAAAGAAAAAAGGGAAGTAGAAATGTCAAGAGTTCAAAACATATTAGACAACAGAGAATCTCAACAAAAATATGGTCAAAAAGAGAGAGAACAAATTAAAATTAAAAAAAAGAAAAAGAGTGATATTAACGACTATTCCAGTTTAAGTACATTTCACCATATTTTATGTTTTTTAAAAGTTGTCGCAAAATGCTTGTACTGATTTGATACTCTGACTAAACGAGGCCACAAAAACAAAATTTATTGTTTCCAAAAAGTTTTTTAAAATAGTTCTAAAAAAAAATCACAATTGGCGGAGATTAACTATATAACGAAATACCTCAGAATACGATATAATACATATCACGAAAGAATTAAATTTATCGAGTCTGGCCAAACAAAAAAAGCAAACTTTTTTTCGAAAATTAGTTATCTAAGCAGAATTATATAAAATAAAATGCACGACTGGGTCAAACGTACTTACTCTTATGTTCAAGTCACTGGTTTAAGAAAATTGTATATAAAAACATGGAAATTATGAAAGAAAAATGTAGAGAACATGAAATACGACATTTAAATTGGCTAAAACATTTCTTTTAACAGTTTGAAGTGAAAAAAAGAATTCCATCTTAATTCTTGATTGAATATAATTGTATGGGAAAACTAAATTTTAAGATCGTTGGAGCGGTTTTTAAAAAATATTTTTTATACTTTGGTATGCAAATCTCAAGTATACATTTATGAGTATATAAAAACAAAATTTGAAAAAAAAAATTGTCGACCCGTTTTTGAGAGATTGAATTTTCATAAAGAAAATTTGAAACTTTTTTAAAAATTCAAAAACTTTTTTGTTGAAAATTTTGATATGCAATATTATTTAATCTTATCTAAAATTTGCTTATAAGAAGTTCATCTAAATCCGTTCAGCAGATAACGAGAAAATTCAAAGTTAAAAAACACGTTCTATGATAGGTACTTATGTACTATTAATAATTCCTAAGTGTAAAATTTTATAATTTTTGGTAGTAGATCGTACTAGTTTTAGTTAAAGTAAAAAGTTTAATCAAAATCCTAGGAGTCGTTTTTGAGAACAAAAAAATATTTTCCTTTGCGGTTTCTTAACTTTTGTATGAAAGGTACCATTATTTTTTTATAAATGTTAAATTTTTTCCGAAAATATTTTAGAGAGTACTAAAAACTCTCAAGTATCGAGTTTCAAAAATCATCGTTTTCGAAATATTTGATTTTACAAAAAAGATTTTGAAACATTTCTTACAAATCCAAAAAATATGTTTTCAAACATTTTGGTACACAAACCTATTTATATCTTTTTGAAACTTCTGGATAAAAATATTTATTGAAATCGGTTGTACCATTTTGAAGAAAATCAACATAAAGAAAAAAAAAATGGTTCTTTGGGAGGTACAATTAATAACCATTTTTGACAAATGGTTTTCTACCCAAATTTATTTATTTACGCCTACTACCCCCACTGCAGGAAAATAAGGTCCCTATGTACCTCAAAGCTACATTGGTTGTTCCATGACGATCTGTCCAAGATGTCGTCAGTGTTCTTTCGTGTTGACAACAGAGCGTGACCTTAGTACAAGAAGGTTCTAGGTGCACACACATCACTTTCAAGAAAGCTAAAGTTGAGTATTCCGCCTTATATAACTTTTGCACATTTATTTCAATCGAGTAATTTAAGTTTAAGAAAATCGATAAAACTTTGTTGCTCATCGATAAGGTTAAGGTACCTACTTGGACGTAAGACAACAAGGTCCAAAGTTTTAACTGCTGATAGAACCCTGTGTCTGTCACGGCTTAGTTATATTTTTCACAAAACACTTGATTCTAGTAATGGGATGCCTTCGAGCAAGAAGGTTCTATCTCCAACGTAACAAGGTTCTATCTACTAATCTATTAATTTTTCTTTGGTACGCAAGGTTCTACTGGGTAGTTAGAACTTTGTGAACTTAAGAAGGAATGGAGTAAGTGTAACCCTGTTTCCTGCTTTTTCTTCAATTATTTCCGAAACGGGTAATAGATAGAACGAAATAGAATGTGGCAATCGAAAGATCGTAGTCGCTTTAGTACGAATCAATAATTCAATTTTGACAAAAATGTTATTTAGAACCTTGTTGTCCTAAGGTAGCGATAAGGTATAATTGATTTTGCTCCTCAGTGGTGACTCTTGGCACATATGAGTCTTATTTTGGCCAATTTAACCTTGTAGCTAATTGTCGTAAGGCCCTCGTGTGCATAATTCATATATACCTGCAAACTTCCTGTCTAAGTCTGTCTCCAATAACAAACTCACACCAAAATTACGCCGCTTTTGCTCTCGGTAACAGTCCCCGTAGTAAATATTGGAGTTTTTTAGATTTCTTTTGTATGGCCCACTCCATCGCATTTCGTGGATGACGGAGGTATCTTATCTTCTTTGTAACAGTTCAATCGCTTACTTACTTACTTATCCAGCTCCCATTCCGTGAAGGACCACAGCCCTAGACACGGCAGCGTTCCATCCTCTACGATGCCGAGCACGCTGATTTCAGTCATTTAGACCAAGCTTTCTGGCATCTGCAAAAGCTTAATCTTAAAACCAAAGGTTTGGTCTTTATCGTTCTATCGCACCTGGGGGCTGGGATTCAAGGACTCTCTTCGCAGGAGAATTATCCATTCACTCGATGTGACCGAGGTATTGTATATAGTCAGCGTATATTGATTGTCTGGACTAAGTCCACATCTTGAAACAGCTGCAATAGAATTTGCGGTCGAATTTTTCCTTTCATACGCCCTTCTTGTAGACAGGACCAAATATCCAAACAATTTTTCTTGTGTCAGTCGGCAGTATAAGGGTTTTATACAACGAGCACTTTGTCTTACGTTTAAGGAGTTTTGAATCCATTCGTTACGCCTAACAGAAGTAGCTCCAGTTTGCTTGAGTAATTCTTCGTTAGAGCTCCACTAAGATAACCTTCAGGGGATAAATATTTACTCCGAAGTACTAAACTACTTCACGGTTATTATGCCACCAACAGTGACGTTTTTTCCTAGCTTTGCATCACGTATTTTCCAATGTCACGTGACACAACTGGATTAGTTTTCCCGGGATCCCAAGCTCAGCCATCCTCATATATAGAGCTCCACCGCTATCATATGCGGCTTTGATGTCGATGAATAGATTGTGAATCTCATCTTGAAATTCGTTGGTCTTTTACAGAATTATTTGCCTGAGGGCGAGGGGGAATATTTGGTTACGTCTATGGTCGATCTGCCTACATTGATACTTGCCGATTATATTGTTGCAGAATGGCTTAAGTCGCTCACATAATACGTTGGATAGGATCTTGTATGTGACATTTATCAGGGATATTTCTCCATAGTTCTTGCAGGCCATAGGATAGCCTTTTTTGAAGATGGGACATATGGAGCTGATAGACCAGTCATTGAGGATGCTAGATGCTACCTTCATCCAAAGCATGGTTAATGAGTTGATGCATGCACCCTTTCAACACATCCCTTCCGTGCTTGAAGAGCTCCGCTGGTAAATCATCAGTCCTGCTTCTTTACAGGTCTACCTCTTCCATACTAAGTCGTGGTATTGGGTTTTATTTAAATGGAGTTGGGTTCACTTCTTGTCCTACATCTCACTCTACCTATTGCCCCTTCTGCAGCTGCTGGGAATACTGCTTTAATACATCTTCTATTTCCAGTGTTTCGGTGACAGAATTATCTTCGCTGTTTCGAAGAGACTGCGTTCCGGTTTTAAAGACAGCAGCTTTTGTCTTCCTTATAAAACTTTCGGATGTTATTTCGATCACAAGACTCTTCGATCTGCTTGAGCTGGGAGGCTTTGAGCTCTTCTCCTTGCTCGATTCTCCTCTTTCGCTGCTATTGTTTTCTACTGCAGCATTTTCGCATGTTGTTCATGTGCATCTCCTGTCACCTTCTACAGCTGTACGCATTCATCATCGTGTTCTATTCCGGGGTTGGGTGGTAGGTAATTGTGGCTTTGGGTGCCTCTTTGATGATATTACTGGGATCACTGGTTGTTGGCGTTTGTGGCAGGTGTGAATACACAGCGGAGAGCTTCTTACTCTGATTCTCACTGTAGGCTCTCGCAACTCCAGTTATGTTAAGACGATCGACGTCAAATTTTTTCCTTAAGGTGGTTCGCAGATTCTTTTTGTTTACCAATCGAGAATGGTCAGAGTCGACGTTTTCCCCTCGAAAAGTACGCACGTCTATGGTAATGATGTTAGAAGCGTGTCAGAGTCTAGTGGCATTTAGACAGAATATTTGACTTGTATTCGAAATTCATAGTCTTTATTTCAAACAAACCTGTGTTTTGTTTGTACTTCAATGCTCCTCAATTATATGGCACTCAGTTTCAAAGTGTTCTTCAAATCATCGTATTTTATCAACAATAATTACCATCGTCACCCATTTTGAATTCCAACAAATTGCCTAAGGCTTAAAGTAAACTACTTCAAGCCATCGATTTATCTTTAATGTTTGAGCAAACCCTTTATCAATTCCTTACCAAACACTTAAAGAAATCACTTCACTTCGGGTGATGGAGGACCAAACAAATAAATAAATATTCCCAAGTTTAACCAAAGACAATTTTTATTGACGACCGACAACCGACGACGTTGTCGGTGATGAAGATGATGACAACCGCCAGACATTTGACCCAATATAACAAAAACAACAACAAAAATGAAATAAAATTTCATCAACTAGTCATGTCTCGAATCCTTCATCAGTATACATCACCATCACCCAACACCCACCAAGTTTGTTCGTCCGCCATCGTTCGAGTTCGACATTGATTTGATCCCATATATCGTTCGTGATGACACTATAAAACAAAATCCGTGCGTTCACACAAATTTCTTTTCCTTTTTACCTCTCTGGAAAGCTCAATGTGTTGATTTTAAGACATCATTGATATAGCCGGGCTGTGAAAATCCTTATCCCTGGCCATTTCCCTTGGGAACAATATTTACCTAGAACACACTCTTGACTCTTTGGTTTTCGCCCAACCTATGTACTATAATACGTCTTCAGTATAAGGACACAATTTTATGATAAAGTATTAAGTTCTCACAGCACATGGTCTTCCAATTTTTGTTCGCCATCTCAGTTGGATCAGTTGTAATGGATTGCCTCTATTATTCAATCGACTCCAAGCGTAAAAGGAAGAAAGCTTTAGTAGATGGGTTTTCCCAAAGGACTACTTAAAGAATGGTGTGCGCCAGATATCAACTCTCGGCGGGTTGAAGGTGGATGGACCAACGATTTTTGAACTCTTCAGTCTTCACCTCCGACAGGAAAAAGAATTGTGGATTTTTTGGGTGTGGTTGCTATTTATAGGATAGTCGATATGAAGGAGGAAGAATATCAGAGTTATGAGCCATTTCTGGAAATGGGAAGAGGAATGGGACGGACAGTAGAAAATCCACTCAATATCATCAAATATCGCATTGGTTAAGTGATTAGTTTAGGAGGGCGGATGAGGACAGCAACAGTGGGGCTTCAGTCACATCAATCAATATGTAAAGCTGTGCGAGATGAGTGTCTTACTAAAAAAAAAAAGAGGGAAGAAATTTGTCGACGACCGATGGGCGCGATGGAAGGTCTAAAAAATGACATGCAAATTCATCTTCAGGGCTTCAATTTATAACAGGAGGGAAGATGTTTGAAGGAAGAAGGTGCCGATGTTATGTTTGAACTTGCCTTTAAAATGGGTCAATTTATGAAGTCAATGAAATTTTAATATCGGGAAGCAATGAAGCTGAAAGGAGTAGGTTTGGAATGATATTTTGTTCCTTCGAGGCACATAGTTATTTACTTTTGATTTTTTTGTTGATGTCAGTAAATATTGGAGCAAGAAGGTGTATTCATTTCCAAACAAAAGAATGATTAATCATTTATCTACTGTTAAATATGCATGCCGCAGTGATATACAAGCGAGGTTCATGTTGTATATTATATGTTATAATTATAACAACACCTCTTAAACATAAATATGTACCTATTTAATAATAAACGATGATCCTGATAATGACAAATGACATTTCATTAAATATTGAGCCCAAGGAAGCAAAGATTAATTGTATGACTTTATGTGGATACTGGATAGTTTGTCTTATTTTGTATTAATTAATTATTTGCTAGGTGGTATAGTTCTCTTTGCACCTTAAAGCAATGTGACATGTGGCATTTGAACCCAACTGATGGGTAGACAATAGACATTGAATAATTTTGATTGAAGACTTACACCAATTGAATTTGGTTTAAAGATATCTTAACACGTCAATGTAGGCCCACATCACACGTGATTAAGAAAGTTTGTGTTTTTATTTTTAGAGAATTGATGTACTTAGGTACCAGCCCCGGATCTACGATTTTTCCGAACTGGGGCAAAAACTTGATTTAATCTACCCTGCCGTTTTTGATAAAAATAAAAAAAAAACACATATCTACTTGGTTGGATTTTTTTTTGTCACTGGGAGAATAAAATAAAATAAATAAAATGCCTAAACAAAGATGATACATAGCCAAGGTTTGCCGTAGAACAATTAAATATGATTCATTCTTTCGTGAAAAAATCAAAAATTGATCGCGAACACGGTTGCCGTTTTGGTAGGATCCTACCAAACTTGGTAGGATTTTTCAGCTTTGGTAGGTTGGTAGGCTAAGATCCGATTTGGTAGATTTTTTCAATTCTAACTCTTGAGCATAATATAAGACATTGTACAAAAATAAAAATTGAGATGATTTCCGATCAACTCAAAAAATGCCAAATACACTCAATTAAACATAGACTTAAATCAATTGGCGTTCATCTGCATATATGTTTTTAAGAACAAATGTGATCTAATTTCGTTGAAAAATCTTTGTTTCATTTCCAAATGATAAAATTTTTGAAATTCATTTTTCAAAATGAAATGATTTTAATAGACCAAGAGCCGACAGCAAATTTTGGGAGTGGAGGTATAACCAAAATTAAAGGTACATGTATCGTGATATGGAATATAAAAGTCTGGCAGGTTTTTATCTCAACCTTTGGTAGGGGTGGAGGTTTAAAACCCACTTGGTTTCCTATTTATACGGTAGGGTCATTAACACTTCAATTCACTTTTAAAAAATAGGATATGATGCTCTGTCATTTTCCCGTAGTCTCAAGACTTTTATCTTGGTGATTTTTTGTTTTGCTGAAAATCTTCAAAAAAGGGATGATAAGGTTCAAGTAAAATGGTAATATCTTGAGTTCTATTAATCGGACCGTCAAGATCGTGGTGTTTATGGTTAGCAAAAATGACAGGGAGTCATATCCGATTTTCTAAAAATGAATTAATAAGGTTATAACCCTGAAAATAAATCAGGGGATCTAGTACTTTTTAACCCCCCACCTGAAAACAGAACCTTCCAGACTTTGGTATTTGATATCACGATACATGTACCTATAATCCCTCATACTCCAATTTCGGTTATACCTCCACTCCCAAAATATGCTGTCGGCTCTTAAGGTGCGTCCACATTATGTCGAATCGTGTTGATCAACATTGTTGATCAACAGTGTTGAGTAAGTGGAGACGTGTTGATCGATAAAGGCATTCAACATTTGTTGATCCGAACGTAACCCAAATCAAATGGATAGCAATCGACAAAGTTGTTCAACAAATTTCATTTTATTAAAAACATTTGTAGGGTTTTAATTTCATGAACATAATTTATTGATTTTGTGCGTTAATAACATTTTTACTAGATGAAAAATGCAATATTTTTTGTGAATAAGTATTTAATATTAATAAAAAAAAAACTTAATTGTTCACAAGAAAAAATAAAAAAAGTTGGGAACCACCAGGGTCCAGGATTCGAACCCTGAACCCTTCGGTTGCGTACTGACGCATCGATCAGAAAATTACAAACCACACAAATGTTTGCTAAGAAAGTTTTTCACGTACGCACTAGCATGTTGATCGACAATGTTAACCAACAATGTTGATCGGCATAGTGTGGACCGTCCTTTAGACTAAAACCAAATTCATACAAAATTATGTTCAAAAATATATTATGTCACACCTCAAGCGAAAACATTTGAAGATTATTGGAGTTTTTCTTTTTTAGCTCAGAGCAGATTAGATCAGATTCAGAAATTGAAAATTTTATTATCTGAGCCCTCTGATTCAATTATTTTTGTGTTTTGAATCTGATCTGATCTGCTCTGAGCTAAAATAGGAAAACGCCATATGTCAAAATTATATGCATAGAAAATTCCAAGGAAGGAGAAATCATTAAATGCTAGCATGAAACAACCTAAATAAATAATTTGAAAATATAACTAGCATCTATGTGCCCAAAAGAACCTCCTTAACACCTTGATTCACTTTTAATTTACCTCACATCTTTGGGGTGGGGTGGAACATACATACATACAACAATTTCGGTTTTTTTTTTCAAATTTTCTAGAAAAAGAATTTCACGATTATGAATAAACCTCGTACCTCCAATGCTCCAATGTGTTTGAGGTTTCTACCAAAGAAAATTTGCAGAACGGAAATAGAGCCTTTTATTTGGTAGGTTTTTATTCGTTTTGGTACACTGAGAAAACTGAACTATGAGTTATTTAAACAGAAGCATGTTTAACTATATGTTTAAATTAGTACAAATAGAAATCAATTTAAATTTACCTCTTATCTATTCAAATTCAAAAATACTATTATTTTGGGTAAAATCTGTTTAATTCAAAGTAAATCATGTTTAATTATTACATTGGAAGCTACACCTAACTTTTTACATGAATTCAAGCCTACTTGAGTTTGATTTTCGAAAGACCTGTTAAATTATTTTACTCAATTAAAAATGTTAAACATTAAATTAACATGCACGAGTTTGTTTCAAATATAAATGCACTCAAAATATTAAGAAGAAACGGATTGAACAGAAATGTTTAATTTAAACTCGAATCAATTTGAATTGAACTCAAAGGAATACAAAACATAACTGTAACTGTCTTATGATTCTTACAGGTACTTTGCGTCTAAAAAAATTGTAAAAGAATCCGTCGCAACCACGTCGTGCAAAATGTTCAAATAGTTCAAAAATTAGTGCCACCGTAGTATCGTCGGTCCAAAGGTAAAACTCACTAAGTGCGGAACAAAATGTTCAAGCAAATGATAATGAAACGCATTTTTTTAATCCAAACAGTATAATTTTGCCCAGATTTTATAAAGACATTGAAGGCTATGCAAAAGAACTTAATTTAAAATTTTGCAAAAAGTGACTTTTAGTTTCAATCCGATTTCTTTAAAAAGTGTAAATTGTTAGTAAGTGAGTTTTAACTTTGAACCGACAGCACGATATGTATGTATGTGTTACATCTATAGAAAACTCTCCCATCATTACAAATAGAATAAATTCGTATTAAATTCAAAGCATCTAGCATCTATTTGAAAAAACTAACATTGAAATCATTTGTTTTAAACAGAAAACATATTTGACCCAAACACGAAAAATGTTCAAAAAAATTAATATGATTCTATTTGAAACAACATCAAATGAATTTGATTAAAACAAACAGAAATATCCTTATGTTAAATAGAAAGCATAGTAAATTTGAACAAAATCATGTTCAAATCGTTTCAACAACGAATTAATACGATTCTATTTAAATTAAATAGAAATCGCTTCCATGCCAAATCATATGTGTTTGAGTTTGAATTAAATATGAATATGTTCAATATTTTTCTCAGTGTAGGATTTTTTGGGAAACTTGGTAGGATTTTTTTTTTGCAGGCGGCAACCGTGATCGCGAATCATAATTTTTGGTTCCTAATAAAATTCGTTTTCATTCGAATCAAATGTCCAAGGATCTTTAGAATATGGTTCGTTCGAGAATTTTTCATGGGAGAACTTGTTAAGATCCATTCACGAACTATTTAATTAAGAAAAAAAATGTAATTTTACGAAAGGACAAAATTTCGAAAAGCCAAAGTTACGCAAGACAAGTATAGAAGCACACACTGAGGGAAAAATGTATGCATTCAGCACATCATTTTATTTACTCATCCTATATTTTTCTGCACACATACTTTTCTGTACTCATTACCTAATGAAATATATACTGACAACATAAACCTTTTAGCAGTGAAGCAGCTACTAAATAGTTCTGTAGACTCATTACACGAATATGTACCACGCCAGCTTACGATTATGTAGTGAGAATAGATTCTATGCACTATTTTTTGGTATCATTGCGTAAATATAAACTTTCCATGGACTCAGTAAATAATTATGTGTAGGTTGTCGCATGATGATGTACTGAGTATAGCTCATATGCACTTATTAAATAAATGTAAATAAATCTATTTAGGCATTTTTTGAAAAAACTGTTAGTTTTCTGCGATTAGTACAGTGTCTATGCACTCAATAAATAAATATAAATATTTTATGTATGCATTTACTAAAAACAAATAGGTTATCTGTGATAAGTACAGATTCTTTGTAGTGAGGACAGATCAATTTGTATGTAATGAGTACATATTTATGTAATGAGTCCATATGTTTATGTACTCCATGTGTGTATGTCCTCACTACATATGTATGTTTGTATGGAGTCTATGTGCTCAATTCATATTTATGTAATGAGTCCATATGTCTATGTACTCCACATATTTGTGAAATGAGTCCATATGTCACTACACATTTATGTTATGAGTCCATACATTTAAGAGAATCCTCTGTAACGTTTCACCTTATTCTGAAAGTTTATTTTCTAGATATTTATTTTATTTTAAAAATACTTTGTGATACTTACTCGGATTTGAACTGGGAACCTTTCACACACGAAGATAGCACGCATCCACTAGGCCACTTGGGGGCATAAAAAACTGGTGCCAAAACTGAATAAGTTGAAACTCATTGCTTGGATGGCTGAAGTGCTCAATATACACATAGAGTCAGTACAAGTTGCGTGGACTCAGCACTGTAGCTAGTCAATAGATACATGTGTAGGTATTGAGTATATACCGTCTGTATTGAACAAATGTCACCATAGACTCTGTGCAGGTTGCATATACTCAGTACATAACTTTATGTAATAAATGTTTTCTATACTTTGATGGCTGGTGCTTCATATGAACTGACCATCTGCATTGAATAAATCTCGACAAAGACTCAGTATACGTCATATTTACTCAGTACATAACTTCATGTAATAAATGTTTTTTATTGGTGGATGGCTGGCGCTTGAGTATTAACTGTTTGCATTGAATAAATGTCACTATAGACTTAGTGCACGTTGCATATACTCAGTATATAACTTTATGTATCAAATGTTTTTTATTGTTGGATGGCTGGCGCTTGATATGCGCTGATTATATACCGTCTGCATTCTATAAATGTAGACATAGACTCAGTACACGTCGTATTTACACAGCACATAACTTAATGCAGTTAATAATTTTTTATTTAGATGGCTGGCACTTGTTATGTGTTGGGTATTAAACGTCTCTATTGAATAGATATCGAGATAGACTTAGTACACATTGCTTATACTCAGCACATAAACTTAATTTTTAAATTTAAATTTTATTAAATCGTAACATATTTGACTTTAGCTGGTCCATAGTTTTGTAATGAGTATATTACGTCTTTATCCAATACACAAATCGGTACTCTAGATTGTTAGTTTTATTCGATACATAACTTGAATTATAACTAGTACACATTAACTTTACTTAGTGAATAGACCTTCGATGGCAATCCTTTGCAAACATCGGTACATACAATTTACATTTATGGTTCTGTACGGAGTGCATTCATTTTTCCCTCAGTGCAAAGCTCCGAAAAAGTTTTGAAATCCTCGGGACTTCGTTGTTCCTTGAGGATTGATATGATAGCTGTTGCAAAAATGTGTCAACATTTTCTTAGATACGCATGCAGGAGCGAACTGGGCCACGGGGAAACCGGGATTTTGCCCGGTGGGCACCCGGGCAAGCAAAAAGTTCATAAAAGTTCCTACGATTCTTTTTTGATTTTGTTAAGGAAAAGTTTATAACACAATTAGCCTCACGCAAAATATAGAGTTTTTGTGGATTAAAATTTATATTTGAATGCTACGGATCTTTGCAGGCCTCCAGACCTCGGTTTGTGGCCTCTATAGATCTTTGGAGGCTCATAGACTTCGGTTGGTCACCTCTACAGATCTTTGGAGGCCCCCAGAAGTCGATTGATTGTCTCTACGGCCCTCTGGAGGCCTCTAGAGCTCGGTTGGTGTCCTTTACGGATTTTTGGAGGCTCCCAGATTTTGGTTGGTGGCCTCTACGGACCTATGGAGGTCCCCAGAACTCGGTTGGTGGCCTCTACGGATCTCTGGAGGCCCCCAGAATTCGATTGGTGGCCTCTAGAATCTCTGGAGGCCTCCAGATCTCGGTTGAAGGCTCGTTGTTCCTTGGACGATTTCAATTAAATTAACTCACACAGTTTCAATCCTCAATAGTAAGAGAGCTAAGCAACGTCAAAACACAAGTCATTTTAAATTGGCTGGTTCCTTGATACGCGTAACGTGTGAGAGCAGTCTCTGGCCGGTGGGAAATGTTGTGTTATCCGCCATTTTGAAAAAGGGCGCTGAAAAAGGTAAATGCAATTTTATCGGCTCTTGTAGAACTAAGAGTAGAATTTTTATTTGATTTGTAGGTTAAAATAACTTTTAAATTATTTGTTTACAAATATTTCGACGTCATGAAAAATTGTTGTCGAAAAACTGTAAAAATAGTTTTCAGCGTTTATATCACTTTTTGTTCATCTGAACTAAATAAACTTACTAAACAGTTTTTTGTAGGACACCTGATTTCCTACATTTGTTTGTATTTAGATTTTTTGTGAACTAAGAAATATCTAAAATTAATTATAATAAAGTTGCCAGTATCCAGAAAATAATTCTTTAGGCAAGACTACGATTTGTACGGCGTGATGTGACGCTTGTACGGGGACACAGTTCAACTCAAGTGTTTTATTATTTGAGAAGGGGGATCTATCTTTACTTACATACAATGCAAAAAACAATTGTTAAAAAACAACAGAAAAACTTTCAACAATGTATTATAACTCGTTTCTTTTATTCAATTTTTCAATCAAGTTATACCTAGGTGTCAATAGTTTTTGAAAAATTATTTTAAATGGTGAAATAATTATAGAAAAAACTGCTAAAGGTTGACGGAGAAATACAATTTGATATTTCATTGTCGCATCTCAATTCATTTAATTTCATTAATAGCCTGATTCTCCCCCTTGTGAGGAATCACAAGTCACAAGCTCTTGTGACTACTCCTTGTGAGGATTGTTTTTAATTCGATAACATTTTGGTATTCTCCCCATCCGTGGCGTACGCAGGGGGGGGGCTAAGGGGGCTTAAATTTTGTATCTTAAAAACCTGAGCTGATGGCGGAAAATGGATGAAGGATTTGAGCTCAAGGCCAAAAAGTATGTCTTGAAACATTCAAGACTTGTTGTGACCAAAAGATGACAGATATTTGTAAGCCTATGATATCATTCATTACAAATGGTACGACAGAAAACATTGAAAAAGCTGTGAAGTCACTTAAGTATCCTGATATTTCAAAAAAGCTTTCTATTTGGATCAAAAGGTAGACAAAATTTTCATACTTTTTTTATAAAGCAAATATTCATAGTAATTCTTAACTGTTACTAAAACCTTCTAACATTTATTTTTATTTCAGCCAGTGTACAACTTTAGAAGTCAATTAATTAAACAAACTTCTATTTTAATAAATCGAATTGAAAAACTATTATCAATTGATCTAAGTTACCTTGTAGTTCAGTAAGACATAAATTGAGCGCGAAAGTCACTACGAAAACGCCCCAAAAATAATTCATATAAAACAGAATTTCCTTTGAAAAATCTAACTTTATTAAAAAGGAAATTCCAAAAATAAATTCAAATGTGTGTAAATGCGGCCGTGTGTGCAAAAGTGGGTAACCCATTTTTTGGAAAAATTGATTCTTTGTCTCCTATTTTTACATTTATGCATCAAAAGGCATAAGCAAAGCAAAGTTATTAATTCTTTAATATCCAAGCTTTCCAAAAATGTGACTTTTTCTCCTTGAATCTCAAACTAAATATTAATCGATTAAAAAGAAAAATATGATTAAAAAAAGTGGCTTACACCACTTTTGCACTCACAGTCTCAAATATACCCCTACTATCGTTGTTTGGATGTAGTTCTCTTAGGCCCATTTACTGATACGAAACTTAAATATTTATGTAGAACATAAGCGCTAATGTGACAGTTTACGCAGAGGAAAAAGTAGAACATAAGCTTAATAAATACTTAAGTTTCGTATCAGCAAACGGGTCTTAATGAAATATTACTTCTTTCTTCTTATAACTCTTAGGTGGTTAATAAATTAGAAAAACTCATTTTTTTGTCTATAATTTTGGTGATCCCTAAACAAATTTTTATACACAAAGATTGATGCCAGGTAGAAAGCCTTTACGGGTCGAATTTAAATCAGACGCATCAAAGTCACTGGGAAAATAAAAAAACTTTCTTACCTCCCTGCATTTCGTTTGAACTTATTAATTTTCGAGCTGTTTCCATTTTATCTATCTCAAAGCAATATCTACACCCGAAGAAAGAAATTCAGCTATGTTTTCCTTAAAGAAATTCCTATTCAAATGAGCAAGTCATACACCGACATACATAATTCCATTTCCATACAAACATATTAAAAAAAGACCCTTAAAATCCGCTTTAACCCCCGCAACCCCTCACATTTTTGAAGCCAAAGCCATAGATAAATCCAATTTTGTAATTTCTATTGTAACGGCCGGCGCGTTGCGATGGTCCTTTTTATAGTGCTTGTGGCATTGTATCTTGTATCTTCTTTTGATATCTCATTTCTCATCCCTTCGTATACCATTTTGTTCTACATAGTTCTTAAAAAAAAAAATAGAAGATACATTTCTCTCATTCTTATTTCGTATTCTTATCTCATAACCATGTGTGTTTTTTTGGAATACAGTTCTACCATTTGATGGCTTTGGCTTTTGGGCTTCAATTTAATGTTCTCTTAATGGAATCGGTTTTAGGATCCCATTGTCAAGAGGACTTTAATTGAAATGACGCTCTTTACTCGTTCAAAATTCTTTTTAAAACTCAACGAAGTGGCACAACGCATCCGGACTACGGAGAACGCAGGGGAGATAGCAATGGCAATATAGCAACCAGCTATAGGAAGATAGGCAGTTTGATGGTAGCACGGCACGAACGATGAGGTTGATGGAAAATAAAATGCTCTTAAGTATGTGCGCTAGAGTGGGTGCTTAAAGAAGTCGTGTGTTAAGCATAGAAACATCATTTACCTCAAGCCGATGCATGCACCCACAACGTCCACCTAGCGCTATGCTTAGCTCAGGACAATAATTGTGCATCCTGAAATAATTTCCACCACTTGTCGTCTTCACTGTTGTCGTCGTCAACATTGAAGAATGGTTGATGGAAACATGGTTAATAGGCGGAAGATTGTCCTGACGACCGGCCAGGGCGATATGTGGCATGGTATAAGATCCTAATGATGAGATAAGTATTTATGGGAGCGGGGCACTCTTTTCTCGTTATCAGGAAATTTTTTTTGGGGGGGGGGGGAAGGCAGAAGTAGTCGCCGATACAGCCCAGCGATGTCATTAGTATGCTGCATTGTTTTACCTTAGCTATATAGGGTGAATAAAATTCTTGTACGAAACAGGATACACGAAGGAGTAGGATTGATGTTAGTAATTTTGATACTTCATTGACGGCATTGTATAGTTTTCAGATGTTTATGTACCTTAGATACCTTTACCTTTTCGGATAGTGAAACTCAAATTTTCGAAGAAAAAAAATATGGTCTGAATGATTCAGAATTCCTAGTTATCGACTCAAGGACAAATGTTTCTAAATGTATGGCAAATTTATAGAACGTGATTGCCCAACTTTTCTCAAACAGCTAAATGCAATTTCTAGAAAGCTTGCAAATCATAGACTAAAGACTTTATAGAAACTTGCCTTACCTTGACGTTCATTATGTTCATTGACGGTGTTCACATTGCACTGAAAAACTGGATTTATTTTTACTTTTCAGTATTAGCATCACACTCCCCACCTCCTATTCCTTCATGGAATTGAAATGTGAATACTGAAACATCAAATAAAATTCTAGTTAAATGTAAATAACCTCATTATAAAGACCCAACCATTGTTATGAAGCTATTGCATAGGTTCTTATCAGCTGAAGCCTCCTCATGTGGTGTTGTTAATTAAGTTGATTGATTTATTAATGTACAATCTTAGAAGCTATACGCCATCTATTGGAGGTTCAAAGATATCGTGTGGAACCGTGGAACTTATTATTCTTGAAAGCTATTTGAAAGCTCGAAAATATTTCGTCGGGCTTATAGAAACTTTTTTATTTTATATCATGCGCATTACGGTAGAGCTTTAACAAATATTGGGATATTTTGTGGATTAAGTTTGATAATTTCCCTCTCATTTTGTTTAAATATTTTTCCTTGACATGAATTTATGGAAATAAATTCATACTTTAACAATTTTTAGGAATCTTGATACTAAATTAAAAGACTCCAATTGCCATTGCTATGCTTGAATTCCATATCGAAAATAAATAAGACATTAGCTGTGTTTTTTTGCATATCCAAATAAAATTGTGTGAAAAAAACGACAACAAAGCAAAACAATTTACATGTTAAATACAACAACAACTATGTCCATATAGAATTAGCTAAGTCCAGATAATTAACTGGAGTTAACTTTTGTCCCGATAAAAACGGTATTGCCAGACTACCATGTCGTTGTGTTATCGATAATTTGTATAGAAATGTAAAATGTTTGTAGGTAAGATAGTTCAAAACAAAATGGCAGACCAAGGCAAATGTTGAAATGTCCCGATGTCGTTTTTTTCGCCAAACTCCATATGGACATACAAAAAAACGCAGCTATTATGTACTTAGGTATCTATTTATAATACAAAACTAATTCGTATGCAGTTATAATACTTTGAAATACTTTCCACTTATGGATTCAATTTAATCTAAAGTCATTTTTTTTAATGTTAAACAAATAAGAGAGAAGTTAGTATAGGAGTACTTTCGAAGATTGAGCTGAATTGAGCCCAAAATTCACATTCACTTTTGTCTTTTTTGACGTAATTTTTTTTAATTTAAAAATGTTAGATTTTTTTTAATATGTACCTACAATTTTTTTCTTTTTCTTTACAGGTAAGTGCCGAAAAGAAAACTTAGATTCGGAACAAAATCAATATCCCAGGTAAAGCATTTTAATATCAAGATAATGATAAATGCAATAATATATGACGGATTGCTTGAAAAACTGTTATGCATCACCTACATATGTATGTAATGGAAAATGTTTAATTTGTAAGCGCAGCGTTAATGTCAGTTGACCGCTGTATTGGATTGGAGTACTGATTTCTTAAATATGTACATAATATTGTAAGATTTGATTTTGTTAAAAGTTAATTTATTGTAAAATCTAAATATTTGTAATTTTTGCTAATTTTTATACACTCCTCGTCAACTGAATACGCACAAACATTTTTTAATATACTTTATCATTTTTTCCAAACAGTGATGGTTATTATGCCATCTGTTGATGCTAACTATTCCCTTAAGATGTTAAGCAGATATTCCGAAAGAATTATCCAAAAACAACCGTGAGTTTTTCTTCAACCACTTGCAAAGTGTTTTATATGCAAAGTAGGAGTTTTTTTTAGTCAACTGAATAGGTACAACGCCATTTTCTTCGTTGTTTATAAGTTTTTTGGAGTGCTTGACAGTTTAAATTAACGATTTTAGTGTTTTCAGTAAAATTTAATTCTTGATTTCAAATTTTAAGAAAAATGGGTAGATCTACGTGTCTTAACAGTGTTGAAAAAGCTAAAATCGATTTACTTAGAGACCAAGGCCTAACTGGACGTGCAATAGCTGATAAAGTTGGCCGAAGTTTTAATGTAGTTTATTCTTACTTGAAAAATAAAGATGCATACGGCAAAAACATGAAGGGAGGTAAGAAAACAGCAACAACAGCAGCAGAGAGACGAAGAATTTTAAGATATGCATCAAATTCTTCTGATTCTGTGGCAAAAATAAAACAAAAAGTCGGCGTAAACGCAAGTTTCTCAACAGTATTAAGAGTAATCAACAACTCAAGCCATCTTAAACGAATGAAACTTAAGAAAAAACCACCACTTGACGAGAGACGGAAAATGTTGCGATTAGATTTTTCAATGGTATCACGTGGTTTTTTCAGATGAAAAAAAGTTTAATTTCGATGGCCCTGATGGGTTCAAATTCTATTTTCACGACTTAAGAAAAGAAAAAAGATTTTTAAAGCGCCATCATACTCGTGAAGGAGGTGTCATGATATGGGGAGCAGTCAGTTATTATGGAACAGTTGAGCTCGAGGTTGTAACATCAAGAATGACAGCAGCTGGGTATAAAGTAATTTTGGAAAGAAATTTTCCTAAATTTTCTAACATCTTTGGACCCATAAACTGGACCTACCAACATGATAATGCGCCTATTCACTCAGCGCGCATAATAAAAACATGGATAGAGGAGCAACAAGTGCAGTTGCTTCAATGGCCGCCGTACTCACCTGATCTAAACATCATAGAAAATGTCTGGGGATGGTTAGTACGCAAAGTTTATGAGGGTGGTCGTCAGTTCGAAGACAAAGAAACCTTAATTTCTGCAATCAAATTAGCGTGGAGCGAAATTTCGTTAAATTACATTAAAAAGCTATACGATTCCATGCCGGATCGAATTTACGAAGTAATTAAAAATAAAGGTGGAAGTACCCACTACTAAACTTAAACAAAAACTTGTTTCATTCCATTCCAATACCAATTTTAATTTTTGTACCTATTCAGTTGACTCAAAAAAAAACTTCTACTTTGCATAAGTTACACTTTGGAGGTGGTTGAAGGAAAAACTCACGGTTGTTTTTGGATAAAACTTTGAAATTCTGTTATTTATATGTTACGAAAATTTTTACCATCAACAGATGGCATAATAACCATCACTGTTTGGAAAAAATGGATAAAATATATTCAAAAATGTTTGTGCGTATTCAGTTGACGAGGAGTGTATATTTAAAAAGAAAAATATAAAGTTAAGGGTGATGGGTGATATGGAACTTAAGCACACACTAAGAAGTAATTTTTGGTTACGACGAAATGGAAGTGCTGGTAGGAGGATAACGCCAATTTTGTCTTATTTGACAATGTTACTACTACAATCGCACAAAATAATCACATAGTTTTGTAGGTATATGGTATTTTTACCTTTTCTGTTTATCTATTTTCATTTATATCGACATACCTAATATAATTTAAGCTATGCTGTGTAGTATTAAAAGGCAAGTTTCAACAATATGTAATTCGAGCAGTGTATTCAGAAAAAATAATCGAAAACAGCTTGAAATCAATCAAATTCTGGGATATTTTCAATCATTTTTCGAGTAATTATTTTTTATTTTATTATTTTAAAAATTTACAAGTTTACAATAAAAACATGGCTGTGCCGTCTGCCGATTGACTAAAATAAAATTAACAAAATTTGATAGTAAGATAATTTTCTTAAAAAAAGTTTTTTTTTCGAGCGCAAAATGTTTTTTGTGACAGTTTTAGAGGCAGTAGTAGGTACATACTACTACGAACGCCATGAAAATCATTATAAGTCACATCGATTCAAATTTGAACGGTTTTCTTGACCACTTTTTCAGATTTTGTTTTTTTTTAACCAAAAACAGCCGCGTGATCTTAAAATTCCATTGCGGAAATGTCCTTTATTTGGAGTGATTGGGCTGTTTTATAGTTTTGAATAGTAGTACGTATACGCCATAGAGTACCATTTTCATAAAAACCGAATAGCGTCCTTTTTTTTGCAAAAAAGGACAGTGTTTAAATGCCAATTGTAGCTGTTAATTATTATCTAATTTTGATTTATTGTTCCTAATTACTTTATTAAAGGTAACCATTATTTATGAAGAAGAAGAAAAACTCAAATATATAATAGGAATTACATATATAATTTTGGTTTTTGTTTTAGCTACACATGAATTGAATGAAATTAAAGTTAAGGTTTTCTAAATAATGGCTAGAGCACACATGCAGTGAAATCAATAACATAGCTAGGTTCTTTCCTGAGTATATAGTTAATCGTCAGCCATCGGGAAGCATAAGGGAAAAATGCACAAAAATAGCCTTCAGATCAATCAATTCAAAAGCTTACAACTTCGTGTCAATTTCTTGAATACAAACTAAAAAAAAAAAGATGAAATGTCAGGCTACCAATCTGTGGAAAAATTTCAACACAAACAAAAAATACGAATAGGCAAGTCAGGTAACCGAATCCCTTTTATATTTACTTTTGATAGTTAACCATTTAAAAAATGATTATTAATGGTACCTCCCATAGAACCATTTTTTTTGTTTTTACTTTCATCAAAATAGAATTTCTGATTTTTTAAATCTTTTATGCAGAAGCTTCTCAAAAATATGAGTATATAGCTTTTTTTACCAAAACTTTCGAAAAAATAAAAGAAATCTTTAATTTTTTTTTTGAAAATATCAAATTCTTATTTCAAAAATTTCTGGAATATTTTTAGAAAGCAATTTACTTTAATAAAAAAAACGGTACTTCCCATATAAATGTTAAGGAAAATATTTTTTCTTAAAAACGACTCCTACGATTTTTATAAAACTTTTTCTGTGTGTTAAAACTAGCGCGATCTAGTATGTTCTAAAAATTATAAATATTAATAGTGAGCAACTATTAATAGTACCTACCTCCCATAGAAAGATTTTTTTCATTTATAGATAATATTTTTAAATACAAATTTCAAATAAACTTTAATAATATTGCATATCAAAATTAATAAATATAATTTAAATATTAAAAAATGTTTCAATTTTTGTTTTGAAAAATTCAAATATATTTAAAAAACTAAAATTCTTAAATACTATTTTTAAATGCACTTAAACTAAATACTAAGATTAAGGAACCAAAATTTTTCCTCAGAAATGTTTTGAGAATTTGATATTTTTAGATTAGATTGATTTTATTGATTTTTCTTTTGATCATACAATTATTATTATTTATACAAAAATCTTGTGAAAAATAGTTAGCTCCTGTTTTGCGTTTTTTACAAGCTATTATTTAAAAAAACAAAGTGTTCTCATTATTTGAATAAAACCAAAATTACATTAAGTATTTTTCAAAACTCGGTATTGCTAACACCAGTGAAATTGAAAAGATATGATAGATTTTTGTATTTCTTAGCAATTTTTGAAGTGGTCTACAATGATACAAAATAAAATGCACCACTGTGTCGCACAAGCTCATTTGTTCAAATCAAGAGGCTGAGGGTTTAAGAAAATTGTTTATAAAGACATGGAAGTTATGAAAGTATTTATGTATGTGCATGTAAGAATAAAATTTAAAAAAATTATAAACCCATTTTTGAGATATCGAATTTAAAAAAAAAAAAAAATAAATTTAAACTTTTTTCTTATAATTAATTTTTTTTTGGAAAATTTTGATATGTATTATTATTTGAGCTTATTTTAAATTTGTACATAAAATTAGTCTTAATCCATTCAGCTGATAATGAGAAATTTCAAATTAAAAAAAACTACTGATAGTGGCTAAGTGTAAAATTTTATAGTTTTTGTTAGTAGACCTTAATAATTTTAGCATACGAAAAAAGTTTAATCGAAATCGTAGAAGTCGTTGTTGAGATAAAGAATATTATCGTTTACGGTTTGTTTTTAACTTTTGTATGGAAGGTACCGTTATATTTTCACGAAAGTAATTTTTTTTATTAAAATATTTTAGAGAGTATTAAGAAACTCTTGAGTATCGATTTAAAAAAAAAATCGATCGTGTCATTTTCGAAATACATATGTATTTAATTTTCAAAAAAAAAAAATTTAAATATATATTAAAAATCCAAAAAATATTGCTTTTTTAAACTTTGTTAAAAAATAGAGACTATTTATATTTTTTAGAAGTGTCTTCATACAAAAATTATAGAAATCAGTCATACCGTTTTGAAGAAAATCGAAAATAAAAAAAAAATATTCCTTGGAAGGTACCATTGATAACCATTTAAAAAAAAAATGGTTTCCCTCCCAATTGCAGCTTTTACTAAAAGTAATTAGTTGAATATTTGTTAAGAAAGTTACGGAGGCGTATTTGATAAAAATACAAATATGTAAAATTGCTAAGAAAAATTGTATGGCAGGTATAATTATTTTTGATTCTAAAAAAAATGGTAAAAAAATTTTGTGAGAATGTCCAAAAAACGCTATATAGGTATCAAGTTTGAAGAAAATCGATTTAGCCGTTTAGGCTGTAGCAAAACGGACACACAGAAAGACAGAAATGTGAGACAAACTTTTTTCGTCTTCTCTATCATCATAATAACAAGTTTGGTCAAAGTCTTGAATTCGATTTTTTTACGATTGCATAATATGCCATAAACATAGTTCTTTACCTATACATCGCAAGTTAAAATGCAAAGTTAGTGCTTTTCACTCTAGGCCGACGATTTGTTCAAGAATTCAAATGGCATTCACTTTTTTCGCCTCTAACTATTAGGAAGTTATTTAAGCTAATTTAAATATTGCATTTCATGATTTTAAACATTTTTCGCTCAAATTTTCCATTTACTTGTATACAGTTATTTTCAACCCTCAGCCTCTAAAACATAAGGGCAAGTATATGCGACCCAGTCGTACATATTATGTTTTATGTGAAAGGGTGGAACCTTTTTTGGGAACCAAATAATGCAAGTTGAGAAAATAACGGTTGATATCATAAGGAATACCTGTTTCAGTTAAAATGTCAGTGTTGCCACTTTTCTGAATCAAACTTTTTTTTTAAGTCAAAAGGTAGGACCTCTTTTTTTATTCGGTGGCGCAGTAGCTCGGGAGAACCAAGGCTAGTGACTAACAACTCACAACCATTCCTGAGTGCGTGTTGTTGGTAGGAATGGGGGGACCTACAGTTTTTTGCCAAGTCCAAACGGCTTAATGAGAAGCACTTTTTCATGACAAGTATACTCTTGGAGGATTTGTCAGTTCCTCGCAAGAGGCAGTACTTAGGATAAAACATTTCTGTTTTTAGGTGGCAAGGCTGGGAATTGAACCCACACCTTCAGCATGACAGTCCTACGCACTAACCATCATGCCACAAGGTACTACAGGTAGAACCTATATATTTTTTGGTAATATTTAATATTTTGAACATAAAAAAACTAGCAACTTATTCAAAACGCATTTTGATATCTAGCTGCAACCTTTTTTCATCTTGAAAATATTAAAAATTACCACAGAACTGGATGTGCCAACCTTTGTGTTCACTCCCAACATAAATAAATATAAAAAAACGTATCAACAATTTTTATCAGGCAACCTGAGTTCAAAATGTAGTTTTTAATAAATAATTATACAATTTTTTTTTTGAATAAGATATCGTTTGCTTCGATTAAATTAATATATTGAAAAATTATAACGTTTATTTCACTGAATTTGTATTTTTTCATCTTAAACTTTGTACTTCTACTAAGTACATTTCACTACCATCAGAAAAAATTTATGTTCCTCACCTAAGTACTGATTATAAAATATCTACCAAAATCATATATTTTTTCTGACCCGGAACACTTTGTCATAAACAAAAATATGTTTTCGAAAAGTGGCAACACTGACATTTTACCCGAAGGGGCGTCTACTCAAAACCTATCTTTTAAGATATCAACCGTTGTTTTAAGCATGTACATTTTTCAAGTAGTAAATAACGATTTTTTTTTACTATTTGGCCTAGAATGGGCGCCATTTTTTGAAAATGACTTTCAAGCGACAGGATTACAACAATGACTTCAAACTTATTTACATCCCTAGCATGTAAAAAATAAATTATAAATAAAATATGTATCAAAGGGCACGGTTGAGTTTGAAAACAGAAGAAGCTAGTTGATTGAGGCCCCTGTTCCAACCTAACTAATTTAAGTCCAATACTTAAAAGCCTTTTTCGAAGAAAATAAGCTCCTTATTAATACTGGATTTATAACTCATCTTATATATAAAAATCAATCGTTGTGCGTTAGTCCTGCAAAAGCTCAAAAACGGCTGAACCGATTTGGATGATTCTTTTCAAAAAGTGTTTGGTATGAGCCGGTGGGTGTTTAAATGAAGTTTGGTCTAAATCGATCTTGCGGTTTGCCAGTAACATGCAAAAATGCAATTTCAGTGCCTGTTTTACATAAAAAAAATAAATAAATCAATTTGAGTTTGAAAACATCAATCAATCAATTATTATGAAATTTTTGTTTGACAAAATAAAATTAAAAAATTAATATTACAGTCGAGTCTCCCTTATCCGGAATTCCGTTAATCAAGGACCGGATTTTAAAAACGAGAATTTAAAGTGTGGCCAAAGTTATACTTAACCCATAAGAAAATGCCTTGGGATCGGTTTGGTAAAATGCAAATAAACTGTTGATACGAGGTATTTTTACTATCCAAGATGTTTTTAGGGGGATCAAGGACTTACATTTTGAGTATTGTAATTTTAGTGTATTTTGCAAAATTTCTAAGAAAAGTCAAAAATGGTATAGTCCACTGAACTACATTCATAGTTGAAGACCATGAACTTGATATGACTTTTGGTAGCTAAGAGGTACTAAATATCCGTGGCGGTCGTGAAGAACCAGGTAACTCAAACTCTTAAAAAGTTTATAAGGTCGCGGTTTATGTTGAATATCATACACAAAACCATGCTAATGTGGAAAAAAGTGTTCATAATGTATTTTCAGATGCATTAGGAAAATATTACATAAGGGTAAAACTAAATAAAATTTCGTAAAATGTTATCAACAATAATTCACTTCAGGTATCTCGACCTACCTGGTTCTTCACGACCGCCACGGATATATAAAGGTTTACTTCATGAGAAAATTTAAACTATGTTCTCAGGTGCTAAACGCAGATTGGTGATGGAATTAGTCTAAAAGGTCAGAATCAAGAGATGAAGGTCTATATGCATATAATTTGTTTCGTTTGTTTTTTTCCTTTGAAAAGTAAAAATAAGAAGAATAAACTAGAAACATAGCGGGATGAATACGTATGTATACACCAAAAAAAGTAAGCGAGATGCACTCTGAGAAGCGAAAGGATGGTATAGCTTGAAGGTAAGTCGAATCTTGATCGCAAGGGCCAGAATATCAAAACGAGATTTTTAAGTGCGGTCTATTTCATTCACTTACAATATAAAATTACTAAGGACTAAGATCGGTTTGGTATAACTAATGTAAATAAATTGTTAATACAGAATATTTTGTATAGTCCAAGATAGTTCGTGGGCACCAAAATTGCATTTTGAAATTTCAGCGCATTATGCAAAAATTAAAAAATGATGAACCATTGAACTACAAAATATTGCAGACAGTGAAAAATTAATGGCCTTTTTGATTGACAATCTGGAAAACCTTGACTTGACTATAGTCTGTCCAGGAAAAATTGTCAGTACAGGGCTTATGGGCGAGCTTTTTCCAAAACAGTGCTGCCTGTGTATACCACACCACTAAAATTATAAATCTGCCACTGAAAAAGATACTTACCTACTGATTAACAGATAGGAATTGTTGTTGCAATTCCTTGAAACATTTCGTACGCTCCAACATGGCCGTCGTGATCGTATACTCGCTTTCACTTCTACCTTCGCTGTGTGAAATAAATCCAAAGAAATCACATTCCAACAGAGTTGCCTTTGCCAAGTCGAAACAATACAATAGAGCTTTTGCAGTGGTTTTTATGAAATAACTTTCGATTTTGAAGCTTTTGAGATCCAAATCTATAATGGTGAGAGCCAAAAGTGCTGTCGTTTTGATTGTCCCCTTTTTATTTGTTTGTATTTCTGAGTAAACTTATAAAATACAGTTAAAATTTCTCTGATTTGAGTTTTTGAGAAGGAAAAAGTAATTTTCACTCAGGTTTTCAAACATTCATAAGGCGTTATGTGATCATATTCATTGGAAAATATTTGGTGTGGTGATAAAAGATAAATGGATCTTTTTTTTAATATGTTTGAAATGGTATCCATGGTAACCATATGCACATTGTTCTTCGATTTGCGGCAATTTAAAATTCAAAGTATGAAAACCCTGTAAGAGCTTTAACTTGAGACAGATGTATGCAAGCCAATGCAACCAGACTGAGAGGCAAACGTCCTATCTTCCCTGTACTGACAATTTTTGTTGGATAGAGTATAGAAGAGGAAGAAGATCTGTCATTGTGACTCCAATCGAATAGGCCATATGTCTTCTTATTTCCATCAACAGCCTTATCCTTTTCAATAGTTTCAAGTGACCTTTGGAATTGGTAAGAAATTGGTTATGTGAACCAGTAATGGGGTCGGGTATCTACTTTGTTTGATTTTTTTTAATCTAAGAGACTTCCGGTCAGATTCTAAAAATTGATATTTGTGTTTGAAGGGTTGAAGTTATAAAATGGCCTTAAGAAATGAGTATTTTTAAAGTATTTTTTTAAATGATTTTAAATTAAAAAAAATTATCACCCCACCAAATTTCAACAAGGTATAAATACAGTGAAAGCTCTATTTGCGGATAGCTACGATAAGCGGAAAATTCCCTTAAACGGACATATTTTTGGGAACCAACTCTTTTCTCGAATTTCTCATACAAATTGCGTTCCTTTATAGTTTATACGGACACTCCCTTAACTGACTCGGGCACTTATTTTTGCTCATTTCAAATAGAAAACGTCACAACAAACGGACACAATGGAAGAAGCAAAGGATCTGTTTTCTAAACAGTTTCTAATTTTTGTTTTCAATACAAAAGCAAATTTCTAATAACCAAACAGATTACTGTTGCTTTGAGAGCTAAGTACGGGATCTCCTGGGTAACTATACACTGAGGGAAAAATGTATGCACATAGCCCATAAATGTATTGACTCATCCCATATTTTTCTGCACACATAACATTGTGTACTGATTCCATTATGAAATCTATACTGTGTACATACATTTATTTGCATGATGTATAGTCAATGAAGAATCTATTGACCCATTGCACAAAACACTGTCTGATATCTCGTGATAATATTCGTATTCATGCACTCAGTAAAGCGTCTATAGAATCATTGCATAAATAATAATGTTCAATTTGAGTCAACACATAAATCCATGAGGGTTGTCTGTGATGAGTACATTGTTGTTCAGTGAGTAAAGGTTCGATGCAGCATTCTACGCATTCACTAAATAAATCATCATCATCATCGTGTCCTGTAACCCCGGCTGGGGCATAGGGCGTCAACAAAACGTCTCCATCCTTCACAGGGCCGGACAAGCTATACGTGCAAGCGTAGCAAATGCACAGGGCGCTGAACCCAAGGGGCGCCTTGAGCAGGCATTAACAAAGCCACTTCTCGTAACCACTACCTATACCTACCTACTTATTTAATTTTTATTTCTCACACCAATAGTGATATCCAGGATATAACTACCAGTTTGTTCTGAATTTAAACACAGTTATAATATACATACATACATCTATCTACTATTCCAAAAATAAGTCGGTGTCTATCTTCCTATTCTCACCCACAGTAACAAATAACTACATCACAAAATCTTTGAAAAGTGCACGATTTTGTTCGCCTTTACCAACAGATACCTACAACCTACCTATTTGTTATTTTTCTCTTTTTCAAACTGTCGACGTTATTCTCAGCTCACTCACCATCGTGTGTGTGAGTGAAGGCATTTATTTTATTTTCATAACCCAATACCCAACCCAAACCCACCCCTATGCTGTGCAACAAAAAACAAAATTCTTCAACTGCAAATACAGACAATTAACACTACAGCCAGCATGGTGATAACGTGCGCACGAAAACAGTTTTTCTATATGAAATCGAAGCCAGAAATGTTAATCTAACAGAAATTCTTAGATGAAAAGTTCATACTCATTCAGATAACAGCGCGCAAATTAAAAATTTGCGTCTATGAATTAAACTCTTCTGGTTAAGTGTTTTTTATGTTTTAGTTTGGCATTGGCCTCTATCGATGAGTGAAATATGAAATTGTAGCACTGTCTTATTGTGTGTTGAGACAAAGGATTGAAATATGGAAATAATGAATGATGATGATGCGGTGATTTATGATTATGATGATGTTTGTCGTTAATGAGGGAATCTTGTTTATTCAATTTCTCTTTTTCTCTATTTTTTTGTTGTTGCCAGGCATTATTTTCATTAAGAAAAAAGGATTTTTTGACTTATCTTATTTCATTATTTGTGTGCCAGTGTTCTTATTGTAGTCAAACTAAAAAACTCACAACAAAAGAAAGGAAAAAGAATCTATTTTGAGAGTATATATGAGGTGATGAGAACCAAAACTCGCCATTCCATGTCAGAAAAACTCTCCATGACCAAATTAAATTGTTTAATAACTTTTAATTGAGAGTACTTAGCAAATCATTTTTTATATCTAATTATAGATTTTTAAATCTATTTGTTATGGTTTAAAGGTTTTTCCGGAAAGGATATGGCGAGTTTTGGTTCTCATCGCCTCATATGTAGATTTGCTATGCGCAGAGTCAGAGTCCAGTAGTAATTAGTTTATATAACGTCTAGCGTGTTTACATTTTTGCTTATGGCTGAATATAATTATGAAGTATAAAATCTTTTTGTATATTTTAATGAACATTAAAGTGATTCTTACATAGTTCGAACAAATTCAGTTTTTATTATTTTACAAAAGTGTCGTGTCCATCTACAACCTAGGTACCAACATAGTTAAGAGAGTAGGTAGGGACAAAAAAGTGTTAAATAAAAAAAAGCATTGCAAAGTCTACCCCTTGGGTAAAATGAGGATATGATTTCGTCCACCATTGACCGCAATTGATGGGCGGTAATGATGAAGTATGCGCAGGGCGCTAATTTCACTCGGGCCGGCCCTGATCCTTCACGGTCTGCTGCAAGGTACTTTAGCTGTGGCCACGTCTTTCTCTGGGATTCTGCTTCCGCTAAGACAGTTGATTTCCATGTTGTTCTTGGTCTTCCAACCCGCCGTGCACCCTGAGGATTCCATTCAAAGGACTGCTTTGCAATTTCATCGTTTGGTTTCCTCAGTGTGTGACCAATCCAACGCCATTTACGCTTTCTTATGTCGACGTCCAGCCGCTCTTGACTTGTCCTGCGCCACAATTCCTCATTTGATATTATTTGTGGCCATCGAATCTTTAGGATGTGGCGAAGACAGCGATTCACAAAAGCCTGCAATTTCTTCGAAATGATAGACGTGACTTTCCAGGTTTCACAAGCATATAACAGCACGGATTTGACATTGGATTCGAAGAATCTCAACTTAGTGCGTAAGGAGATTTGACTTGATTTCCAGATTGGGGACAGAGTACCGAACCTGTGTTTGACCATACAAAAGGCGGGTGTGCCTGTCAAATCTGAGCTTATGTATGTTATTAATCATATCTCGGAAAACACCATGGTGGAAGGATATATGCAAATACATGAAATATGACAACAAATGGAAATGAGTCCCCAAGAGGTAACCATTTTATAGAGAATCCTTCTGCAGCTTCAGCTGCTGTTAACCGTACATCGGATTAGGGGGTGTGGCATCTTTCGTGTACCACCGTCAATCAAGACGCCATATCAATAAATTAATCGTTAACAAATAGAAGAAGTCTTTCAAGAAGCGCAAATGTTACTAAATAAATATAGGTACTTAATTGACCCATTACATACATTTGCGTCTGTTGTATGCATTTTCCATGCACTCATTACATTTATATAAATATGCCATGGATTCACTACATTAATGTATGGCGGTTATCTGTGTTGAAAAAATTTCTATGTAGTGAGTAAAGATTTAACACATTCTTTAAATATAAATATATATTCCTTATACACATCACAATAATATTACTGGATGAGTATGTAGTGAGTACAGTATCTATGGATTCATTACATAAATATGGATACTCTATGTAATCTTTACATAAATGAGTTAATAATTATGTAGTAGGTACATTTTATGTTTACTTATTACATAAATACTTGTGATGAGTACACAATTATTTGCTGAGCACAGATTGTTTGCAATGATGACATTAATACACATATTTGTTGTATTCATTACATAAACAAGGCTAATAATCCTGTGATGAGTATAGAATTATTTACTCATGGCATAGTTACGTAAAATTTATCTGTGATGAGCAAATAATTAGGTAGTGAGTACATTTTTGATGCACTCATTACATAAATACAAATATTATATGTACTCATTACATAAATGCGTTACATTTTTCTGTGATGAATATAAAATAATTTAGTGAGCATAGATTGTTTGCACTGATTACATAAGAACTAATATTTTTTGTATTCAGTACATAAATAAGACTAGGAATCCTGTGACGAGTAAAGAATTATTTATTCATTACATAATTATGGAAAAGTTACCTGTGATGAGAAAATATTTGTTTAGTGAATACATTTTTAATGCACTCATCACATAAATGCAAATATTATATGTACTCATTACCTAAATAAAAACGTATCAGTTATCTGTGATGAATAAACAATTATTTTGTGATTACAGATTGTTTGCACTGATTACATAAAAATTAATATCGTTTGTAGTCAGTACATAAGTAAGGCTAGGAATCCTGTGATGAGTAAAGAATTATTTATTCATTACATAACTATGTAAAAGTTACCTGTGATGAGAAAATATTTGTTTAGTGAATACATTTTAAATGCACTCATCACATAAGTGCAAATATTATATGTACTCATTAAATAAAAACGTAACAGTTAGGTATCACTCTGTCTTCTCATGGATTGTAATAGTCATAAGGCCTTTTTGGAAATTGGAATTTTAATTTATATTTAGCATAAATGTAAAAACTCTTGTTTTTCCGAATGAAATAAAAATTAAAATTTTTGCTTTTGTATATAATTTTTTTCTTTAATATAATACTGATTAGGATTTATGTACATGTTTGTTGCTTAGAAATTCGTTCAAAAGTTGCAATAGGGTTATCAGTTGCAACTGAATTTGATAATTTATTACTTTTTTTTTTGCCTTTTAACATTGGTTTATAGAACGACATTTGGAAGAAACCCCATACGTTTAAGCAGACGGCTGGGTACTTGACAGTCAAAACGTTGTATACCTTGAAACAACAATCAATAGCTCCTGACATGCTGCTCATTAAATATTTTATTCCGTCAAAAAAAACGAAAATTTTCGACGGATATAAAACGTCTTCTCCAATTATAGCTAAAAAAAAAGAAAGAAAACGGTATAAGTAACAAAAAATTTAAATGCATTTAAACATATGAAAAAGTCTTAAGAAATTAAGTTTTCATGAAATGTGTTGTATATCAAGTTTTTATTTTCTAGGGGAACAGCAAAAATAGTATACCTAAGTTTTGAATGCAAAAATTGAAATTTCCCAAACTTATAAAGTGTAACTGTTCTTAACTGACTAATGACAAAGTGACTTTCATTTATAATATTTAAATTAAATAAAAAGTAAAGAAAATATAATATTTCCACACATACATACGTATTATACATAAAATATATAATTTTTAAAGAGGCTAGAAGCAACTTACCGAGTTATGTAAAAAATATAATCACTTAAATCCCAAGTGGCTTTATATTAAGATGCCAGGTGCAAAAAATCAAATTAGTAGGTAGGTATTTAAAATTTAAATCACTTAAATAGTTGTTTTATTATAAAAGGTGGAAGTCACTTTTATTGTTTGAGTAATAATTTAATAAACTTTTGAACGAACACTTTCCTTAACACTGTGTAAAACTGCCGTAATGCAGTTAAATGCATGCATGTTTATGGTGAATAGTAGGTTTTTGAAATTTAAATCACTAAAATAATATTGTTTTATTTTATAAAAAATTTAAAACACTTTTATTGTTTGAATAATAATTTAATAAACTTTTGAACGAACACGTTAACACGTCCTCATCACGACTCAAATCTATCAACTGAATGAGAAGAATAAGAAGCCCAAGCGACTTTGTAAAGTAATTTAGTGCATCAATGTTTATGGCGAATAGTTATTTGTTGAGTATATAATGGTCTATAGACTTACTACGCTCAATTCAATACACGTTCCTTTATACTCAACGCATAACTTGATGCTTGATGTACTGAGTAAATGTCTTTACATAAATATTTAATGAGTACACGCTGCCTATACTCATCGCATATCTGTGTGTATTGGTTATAGTTTTTACTGGGAGTTTGAGGTAATTTTAAATATAATATAGATTGAAAAAACGTACCTTTATACTCAACACATTACTTGATGTACTGAGTAAATGTCATTACATACAAAATATTGAATGAATAGGTACATACAGCCTATACTCATCGCATATCTTTATGTAGCGGTTATAGTTTTTGTTGGGAGTTTAAGATACTTTTACATATAATATAGACTGAACAAACGTGCCTTTATGCTCAGCGCATAACTTGGTGTACTGGTTAAATGTTATTACATGAATATTGAATCAATACACGTTGCTTCTACTCATCGCATGATCGACTGTGAAACCCATAATTGTTTTATTTTGATAGCTGACAGGTTTTAAATATAACTTCTTCATATTGAATGGATACACGTTCCTTATACTCATTGCATTATTCGCTGTAATATGAGTAACCGTTTTTTATTTGGATAGATGGTGAGTTTCAGATATTTCTATACTTAAATATTTACTGAGTACACGTTGCTTGTAGCCATCGGATAACTTGCTGTGGTTTATGCTTTGTTTTTTAATTGCTGGCAGTTTTTTGAATGTTTGCTACATACATATTGAATAAACACACGTTGCTTGTACTAGAGTTTTAGATAGTGTTTAGTCAATACAACATTATGTATTGAGTCAATATGATCTATATTCAATGCAAGTAATAAAATTTCTTTATACTGAATACATATATTTTTGTGATTTCTTTTGATACATAATTTCAAATGTAACCAGTGCACGTTGAATCCACTCAGTAAATACAACTTTTATGGCAGTCCCATACAAACTTCGGTACATAACTTTTACATAAAAATCTTTGTGCTGAGTGCATAGGTTTTTCCCTCAGTGTAAGTTAACTTTAGTTTAGAGTGTGTCATTCCTATTTCTCCACCGCGTTTCGGCATTTTAAATGTTTTACAGCTCTTATTTTCGAAGTAATTTTATTTTGCGATGCCAAAATGAGTAGGTTGCCATTGGGCAATCTTTCTCTTAACGACAGCTCTGATAACCGGACAAAAAAGATGTGACGATGAGTGTTCGCTTATTGAAGCTTTCACTGTAGCAGGCTATCAAGTATTCCTAAGACTCAGAAGTTCTATAGCCTAGCCTATTTAAAAAATATTCTATTACAAAGTGAGGTGACCACGATCTACTATACCTAATATATGAAAAAAAAAAAAATGTTTGGTAGTGTGGCCATCGGGAGTGGAGTTGTTCAAAATTATATTCGGAGTTTGCCATCAACTGTATTTTCTAATGCGATACAACGTCCGCTGGGCTTAGCCTATGGAGAGTTACACTCAATTTTTTTTTTAATTAATTTATGGTGAAACGAAGTTCACCGGGTCATCTAGTTTATAATAATTTTGAGGAAATAAATAAAATAAAATATAATATGTTTATTAAATATAATTTTAATTTTAATTTTAATTAATAAAATTGAGTAAACTTACAGGCTTGAATAGGTATATTTATGTAAGCACTATTCTTGTTGGATTTGTGTATATTCTCATTGCTAATATATCACTCATGGAAAAAATATAAATATATATATCTATACAGCAATTATAAAATCAAATGATTTTAATATAATAACAATATAATATGCATTGTATACTTACCTACCACGTATAATAAAATACTTGCTGCATGCCCATTTGCACACACGTATTGAAAAACTTAACCACATCCTCATTTTATTGTATAATTTTCGATAGCACTGCTGTCGCCCGGCCGTAGCCGTGTGTCGAGTTGATAGACTTTTTTGTGTATTGTATATGATGATAAAATATGCAGGACAACCACAGACATGCCACCTAGCGTATCAATCACATTTATGCATTCTTTATTTGTATATTTACATGTTAACGTATTTTAATTTACACATTGCAACAGGGTGCTTTGGTTTAACTAATGAATGAATAAAATATTCGGGATCCGGGATTAAGATCTACTGTGTCCTCATCTAAAACTGGATGAGAATGCTCATCTTACAATTCTTCCTCAAATTTTATTTCTCTCAGAAAATTAAATACTTGGAGATTGGAGGATGTTTAAAGAGAAAATTTCGCTTTCTTCTACTTGGTAATGTCTTATATCCTCGGGTATTTCCTCCTGTTTCAAGCAAAAGCTGGAAGTGGGACTGCTTATTTACTTATTTAGTTACTTATGGTGTCGCTACAGTCAGGGTGGACCAGGGCCTCAACCAACAATCCACTTCTCAAGCTAGCCATCTCCTGTTTCGAACGCCAAGTTTGTTGAGGTCCTCTTGCACTTACGTGCGTTACCTGTTACGCTGTCCTCCTCTTCTGCGCCGTCCCACGGGGTTGGATTCAAAGGCTTTCCAGGCCCGAAGATTGAAGTACATTCGCTTTAGGTGATCCAGCCATCTCAGTCGTTGGCCTCTCACTTTTGTGGCTAGGTTGGTGACGCTGTACAGACCGTACAGTTCGTTGCAGACGGTACCAAAAATCATCTGGAGAATTTTCCTCTCAAAACAGTCTAAAGAGTTCTCATCCATCGTTAATAGTGTCCATGCCACTGCACCACACATCAGAATTGGGATGATAAACGTCTTATACAGGAACACTTTAGTCACTGGAGTGAAGGCTTTGCTCCTCAATTGCCTTCTTAGCCAAAATAGTGGTTGGAAAGAATAATTCTTCTTTTGATAACGGAGTCTAGTTAGACAAAGTCGCTGACCACCTCAAAATTATAGCTGTCTATAGTAACCAGAGAATATCAAATAAAGGAGCCAATCCTCAGGTGTCAATTTGATTTGCCTACAAGCTGAAGCGAGCAGCTGATGTATTAGATTTGCAAGGTATTAGTGAAAAGCCGTGACAAACGCACACATAGAAACAACTCGTCATTCAGCACATCATTCAGCACAGGTCTTGTTGTTGTTGCAATTCATATCTATTCTTCGACACGAAATGAAATTACAAATACAACAATGTAAACAAATGGGTTTTGGAGGGTGAAACGTACGAGGGATTGGCTTCTTTATTTGATATTTTCTGATAGTAATGTTCTGGCCAAGACGTCGGTTTTGGGTGTCTTTTTTTGTTAACTACATATACTTAGTCTTGCATTTGTTCACCGTAAACATTTTCTTGGGTTCCTCCTCAATACTCACGAAAGCACCACTGACATTACGCATTGTTCATCCGATTATGTCAATATCATCGGGAGTAACTGGGCGAACTTTTGAAAAATTGTGCCTTTACTGTTGCCGTGAGGGTTTTGCACGATTATTTTTGACACCAAAGGTATCGGTTAGGTCTTTGTCGACCTTGATGGAGCAGCGTGAATTCACCATCGTCATCCTGCGTAAGCGGACGTGTTTGGTAAGGATTCCAGAACTAGACATTGCTCCATGTAGCCCGTTCCTATAGATGCTGTCATACGTGTTCTTGAAATTGATGAGTATCAGTGGGGAGAGTACGATAACTCAGGCGCCAAGAAATTATAACGGTTTTTTAAAGAAAAGTTTAATACAAGAATTTTTTACTATTGGAGGGGGGGTCTATCTCACCCCATTTGGGCGGGAGGGGTTATTTCATAAAAACAGTACCAAAAATGTAAAAAAAAATATTAAAAAATAACGGTAATACTTACAACAAAGTATTATACCTTTATTTAAAGCCAATACTCTGTTCTATTAGCCAGTGTTTGAATCAAGTGAAATATGTGCATGGTTTTTAAAAAATGAATTTTAAACTCAAAATTTGCAAGAAAAAAGCATAAAAAAAGGTTTAAAGTGTAATTTCTCAAAACTGTAAAATTATGTCATTTTTTTTCTGATATTCCTTGCTCTAATTAATTTTTAATCAACAACTGAAAATTAGATGGTTCTATGTCTTCTAGTTTTTAGAAAATTGAAAAGATAGATTTCACTTGATTCAAAAACTGGCTAGTAGAACAGAGTATTGGCTTTAAATAAAGGTAAAATACTTTGTTATAAGTATTACGGTTATTGTTTAGTATTTTTTTTAACATTACTGTTTTTATGAAACTGCCCCTCCCGCCCAAACATTTTCATTTCATTTTCATTTATTTATTTAGTTTGTCTATAAACATTAAGATATAATATCTTATAAACTAGTCTACAACTTCGAGGTTTGTAAAATAAAAAGAAGAAAGCCTACCCTAATAAACGTCATTTAGACAATGATTTTATAAATGTACATTCATTTAAAAAATTAAGAATCAATTACAATTTAATTCAAGTAATAAAAAAAAAGAATTTTTAAAAAGAAAAAGGAAAAAAAAAGAAAAAAAAAAAAAATACTTTAAGAAACTAAATATCTCCATTTATTTATTTTAATTAGTAAAGAGAAAAAAAAAAAGAACACCTACATTTTCAGCTAGACTGAAAGTATACAAGTAACTCTCTCCGAAACATAGACTCGCCCCTCAGTTCCCTAACATGCCGTGGCAGAGTATTCCACAGGCGAGTAGCATTAATGAAGAACTGCCTCCTAGAAGTTAAATATTTATATCGCGGATGAATTATTGTTACGGATCTCTCTGAGGAACCAAATCTTAATCTATCGAAAAGATACCGAGGCTGATGTGTTTGAATTACGTTGAAGAGTAATATGAGGGTTCGAAAACGTAATAGATTATCAAACGAAATATTAGAGATTTGCCTTGACAAATTAGAGACGCTCTCATATCTTCTTAGTCCATAAATGTAACGGGCAATGCTATTATAAGCCACATTAAGCTTCCTCCTGCTAACAGAATCACAGTCACAGTAAATCTCGCACCCGAATGATAAAATTGGTAGAACCAATGTTTTGGCGAGCAATAAACGAACCCTTAGGGGTGTAAAATACTGCAAAGTCCATAACATACGGAGAGCACCATAAACTTTTTCTACCGCTGCGTTGATGTGCCTATCCCAAGTTAACGTTGTATTAAATAACATTTCTAAATTTCTAGCGGTTTCTACATATTCAATGGGGGAATTATTGAGAAAAATAGTTGGGAAATAAGAAAAGTTCAAAGGATTTCTACTAACAACTATACATTTGGACTTAGTTGGATTTAGAAACAGACCATTCCTTTTAGACCACAGTGAAATCCTTTCCAAATTCAAGTTGATAGTGTTTGCGCAGTCTTCGATGAGTCCAAGCGGACAGCTTTTAAACAATTGAACATCGTCAGCGTACATTTGGATGGATGAGGATGAAATAAGTGAGGGGAGCTCGTTTATATAGAGGGAGAACAGCAAGGGTCCTAGTATTGATCCCTGGGGCACCCCTCTAACAGTTGGTAGCAAACTTGAGACATTAGTACCTATCACAACAGCTTGCTTCCTATCAGAAAGATAGGAAAACAAAAGGTTAACGGCTGAAGGAGAAAACTTATAAAGCATTGACAGTTTATTACAAAGGATAGAATGGTCAATCGTGTCGAAGGCTTTAGAAAAATCTAAAAGAACCAGGAAGGTCACGTGGTCCTCATCCAAGGCCAGTCTCATATCATCGACAACGTTGATAAAAGCAGTGGTACAGCTATGTTTTTGACGAAAACCGGATTGCATAGGAGATAATATGTTATTTATTCGAAGATGGACTTCAATTTGTTTTTGCAGAACTCTCTCAAAAACTTTGGACAAAAATGGAAGAATAGAAATTGGGCGAAAGTCATTACCTATACGCGTTTTGGGAATCGGTATAATTTTAGACAATTTCCATAGGTTAGGAAAAATACCAGTCATTAATATTGTGTTAAATGCATGTGTAATATAAGGCAAAATAACAGGTAAAATTGCTTTTAGGGGGTGAGATAGACCCCCCTCCAACAGTAAAAAATGCTTGTATTAAACTGTTCTACAAAAAACCGTTATTATTTCTTGGCGCCTGAGTTATCGTACTCGTGCCGAGTATCGATTTGAAACTTCTGTGTTTTTTCCAAGATATGCTGTGGTTGACCTTCCTGGTCTGAAGCCACACTGATATGGACCTATCAGGTTGTTGACGAATGGCTTCAGGCGTTCACAAAGTGCGGCAGAGAAGATATGTATGCGATGTTAAAAAGACTGATGCCTCTGTAGTAAGTGCAGTCCAGAGGATCACATTTTTTCAGGATCGGTCAATAAAGCTGTGGTTCCATTCATCGGGCATGTTTTCCTCCGACCATATTTTGCTGATGAGCTTGTGCATACTCGTAACCAATTCATCGTAAAACGTTTTGAGTAGCTCGGCTGCAAGGCTATCAGCTCAGGTAGCTTTATTGAACTTAATTTTAGATAAAGCTATCTTCACTTCGTCGAGATCGGAAACCGGGAGGACGGAATTGTTGGCCTTCGACGTTCAGGATGAATGGTGCAATCTGCATGGTAGTAGATTTCGGTTCGTCATCGTCATTATACAATTAGCAGAAATGATTTTCTATATCCTCAGCACCGACTATGATTCTACTACGATGTTCTCATGATCTGCCTTGCAGGCTTCGGTTCGGGCCTTGTAACCCTGGGAGGTTCTTTTTACTTTTTGGTAAAACTTCCGAACTTCATTCCTGCAATAGCATCCCTCTATTTCCTAGATCACGTGCATCTCACGATCCTTCTTTTTTCTCCTGAGAAGCCAGTTGGTCCTACCTAGTACAACATCAGCAGGTTCCAAAGCCCTTGGTGGCAATTAATTTAGTAGGCGCAAAAACGCTCTTCCACATCAGCAGGTACTACGCCCCTGGTAGCACTCAAAATACCAGGGTTAGAATAGTTTGGTACATCCACAGGTAGAAAGCCCCAAATGATACAAAACACAGCACTCTAAAACGCTCTGTTTCATCAGCAGGTACTACGCCACTGGTGGCACTTAGAACAGCAGGCTTAAACACTACTAGATTAGAAGGTGCTAAAGCCCTTGGTGTCAATTGACAAGTTGGCGCAAAAACGCTCTACCACATCAGCAGGATGTTCCTGGTAGCACTGAAAACACCATTCTAAAAACTGTCTGGTACATTAGAAGGTACTACGCCACTGGTGGAACTCGAAACACCAGGCTAAAACGGTCTGGTACATAAGCAGGTACTACTCCCCTGGTGGCACTCGAAACATCCAGCTAGAACACTCTGGTAGATCAGCAGGTACCGAAGTCCCTGGTGGGAATTAACTTAGAAGGTGCCAAAACGCTCTACCACATCAGCAGGTTCTACGCCCCTGAGTGCCAGAACAGCAGGCTAAGATGCTCTAGTAGACCAGGAGGTTCCAAAGCCCCTGGTGGAAATTAGGACGTTTGACTTCGAACTTAGGTCCATTACGACTGGTGGGGGGAAGCTTCGAGAAAGCAACTAAAGCTATATGACGGGATCGTGTCGTTTTTTCTGCGACGGGAATTAAAATGAACAGTAAAGTAAATTCAACTTTTGTCGTTAAGGGCATACGCAGGGGGATGCAGGTAGATGAGCTTGCCCCCCCCCCCCCCCTTTCATACATTGGACATTGGACATTGAATCAAAATAGCCTTTTATGGCCTTTAGTCCTACAAATTGGCATTTCGTCCAGCTGATATAGTTTACAGTGGTTTTTTGTCAAAAAATCCACCAACGTTAAACTGAACTTAAAACAAATGTGTCTATGGTGTGTGTGAATTATATGTGGTCAAGTATAATTCTCACTAGTAATAAAGTAAAAGAAGTGGGAGTAGCATGGAACACTTCGTTGCAAGGTCCTGCCTTGAGAGAGAAAGCCTCCTAATTTTTCAGTGCTGTACCTTCGGTTCGAAATACGTCTTGCCCTTGAAAAAATTTGAATGTCAGGGTCGATTTGCAGGGAGGGATACCAATAATTATTGTCTCTAGAGGAAATTATTATTCTTCTAACTTAATCTCTTGTCATTAAAAAGTGCTTCTCTGTTATTTTTGTGATTTTTGGTTTCATAGACAATATCTGTTCCTCCTCGAAGGAAGGCTTTTCCTGGATGAACTTATACCAATCAACATTCCACAAGATTTTCAAGCTTAAGCCATAATCACCCTGTATATCAGCATTAAATTTAGCATAACATTTCGAAGGTTTATTGTTTGTGAAGTATAGTTAAGTAAATAAATACAAAAAATTCAACAAATTGCTGTATATCTCTGATGTAAGGTACTCAACATTGTGTGAGCGAGCCTTTCGTGGCCTGACAACAAGCCCGTTACAATTAATTTTTAATTAAAAACTTTACCATTAAAGGATTGTATATTTAATAGTGAGATATGTATGTGTTTGTAGAAAATAAATACATTCATAGATCATAGATTATAACCAGAGAATGAGGCTATATAAATGTTAGCTTTTGAAAACCGAAAGCTGGAAACACCAAAGAGGTGTGGTGGGTAAGGGTGTAGCTAAGGATTTTAAGGTTTTCGGTGGTTGTGGAGAAGCGTGTCCTTATAGGCCTTGATTAAACAGAGCTGCTCTATAGAAATTTCGAAATGTGACACGGGTCCGGGTAGGTATAACGTATAAGCAAATAGTCACAGTCGCACTGTGTCACTATGAGAATAGGGGCTAGTGGTGGTGATTGCGATGGTGATGGCAGCAGTAGGTAGTGTAGTCATTTTCATCCTCTCCACATCCTATGATCGATATAATCTTGGTTAATTGCTTAAATGCCATGGCACTGTGCTTAAATCAGAGAGAGAGAATGGCAACCGACAAAAATAATAAATCGAATCATGTTGCCAATTAATTGCCCGTGTAAACAGGACCTCTGGAAGGATACATTTTGCGCTCGGTCGTTCTCGTTTCTAGAGGCATAACATAATCAGCCAGTGTTGTTGTTAAACTGTAAACAATGTTGAACATGCATACAACATTTTAAACCATAATGAGTTCGGATAGCTCAGATAAGTTTGTTGTATTAATTTTTCCGACTCATTTCACCAGAGGCAGAAACACATTCAAGAGTCAATCAAAATTGGTTGTTGTTTTTAATTTAAGTTTACCATAGCCCCCACACCTACATAGAGAATGTCCAACCTGTAATTTTATGAATAAATTAAGTGGCAATGAACTCCAATTCAATAAAAACCAAATTGATTGTTCTTTAATTCACTTATGCTTGTCCATGTTCAAAATATATATTTGATGGTCTACCCACAACCAAACAACCCGCACCCGATTAAGGATCCCAAGGGTGGCTAGAAATATTACAGCTATTATACCCTGACATGAGGTATATTATTTATCATTTTATCAAACCTAATAAATGTATGGATCTGGTAGGATTATGTCATTATTTTGAGGTTTATATAAGTCTATCAACCGGAAAACAAAGGGCCCGAAGCATTCGAATATGATAAATTGGTTGACACTTTTAAGGTTTAAGTACACTCCATTAACACAGAGAGCAAAGTTTTCTGATATTGAATATCCAAGTTTTTCGTCCTTAAGGGACACTATACCTACCGTTGGCTGTTCGTCTAGCCATCAGAGAAGTCTGTCTGAAGTAATATGTAAGCTTGATTTAAGATGAAGATTCAATGGGAATGAAATATGTAGGAGTAACCAATTATATTAAATTTTACGGATGGTTTTAATAATGTCTATAGGACTATGGAGAATTGACTTTTGTGAACAAATTTTCTTCTTTTAAATTGTTGAAATTCATAAGGGGCTGTTCGTGGTAAAGTTTGTATTGGAAATACATTTATTTTTTGGTAAAGCAGACAAAGGATAAGTCGGTTAAAAGTGCGATGAACTGAATTTAATTGAATCTCAAGGACGTCATTAATTGAAATGGGGCAACTTTGATTGGACATAATTATCTATTTAATAATAACTTACTATTTATCTGCAGAGTTATATAAAATGGAATCTTTTGGGATAGCAATTATAAGAAATAATTTATTGAATTCAATAAAAAGATGCATTCATTGCCTTCACTTTTAGTATTCGGCCTTCTGACATCCAATGGCTTAGTATTTAAAATGGAGTGGAGGTTCGGTCTTCCTCATTTGTTTGAATCTGGGGACTGGGAGTCTATAACTTTATTGGCTGCAGCATTATTTTCAATTCGCTCTATGTGGCCTAGCCAATGTGGCCGACGTGTTTTGATTTTCTGAACAACATTCACATCTTGATACAGCTCTAAGAGTTCACGGTGTTGTATCTTCTCTTCCAATAGCCCTGCTCCCACCCACAACCAAACATCCGTTGATCTTTCATAAGAACACAGTATCAGATCTGCTTTTCAGAATATCGCCCATCACTCAGCACCAAAAAGAAGGACCGGCAGTATAAGGGTTTATAGAAGGTTCATTTCGTCTCATCAAACTCAAGAAGCACGGGCTTTCTAGGGTCATTCTTCGTTGGATCTTCGCTAAGATGTCGTTTGGGGGATCAATTTTTACTCCGAGGAAGATGAACTTCTTCGAAGTTGTTGCTATCAACAGAGTGACGTTCTGTCCTAGCCGTTGATAAGGGATATGCCTCGATAGTTCTTGCACGACATACGACCGGTTTTTTATAGAAGGTACATGTGGAGCTGAGAGACCAGTCATCGGGCATAGTTTAAGTTGGGTTGATGGGCTGACGGTGGATCTTAGGCCATCCCTTTAAAAATCTCTTTAAAATATAATCCTATGGAGCATCGAGCCATTTTGAGATGTTAATACCTGTTGACTTGAAGATTTATGTTAGATAGTTGAAGAGATAGTTCATCATCGTGTCCTGTAACCCCGGCTGGGGCATAGGGCGTCAACAAAACGTCTCCATCCTTCACGGTCTGCTGCAAGGTACTTAAGCTGTGGCCACGTCTTTCTCTGGGATTCTGCTTCCGCTAAGACAGTTGATTTCCATGTTGTTCTTGGTCTTCCAACCCGCCGTGCACCCTGAGGATTCCATTCAAAGGACTGCTTTGCAATTTCATCGTTTGGTTTCCTCAGTGTGTGACCAATCCAACGCCATTTACGCTTTCTTATGTCGACGTCCAGCCGCTCTTAACTTGTCCTGCGCCACAATTCCTCATTTGATATTATTTGTGGCCAGCGAATCTTTAGGATGTGGCGAAGACAGCGATTCACAAAAGCCTGCAATTTCTTCGAAATGGTAGACGTGACTTTCCAGGTTTCACAAGCATATAACAGCACGGATTTGACATTGGATTCGAAGAATCTCAACTTAGTGCGTAAGGAGATTTGACTGGATTTCCAAATTGGGGACAGAGTACCGAAGGCAGCACGAGCTTTATTTATTCTACTTTTAACGTCCAGATCCGTACCACCGTTTGCAGAAACAATACTGCCAAGGTAGTTAAATTGTTCCACTACTTCAACTGGCGTCTCCTGTAAAATAATACGCTGCTGTGTGGAGCGGCCTGTGAGCATTATTTTTGTCTTTTTGCTGTTAATTCTTAGACCACTTGACTCTCTCTTCACTTGCAGTGTTTGGCACATCCCGTTCAGCCCACTGATGTTATTTGCCAGTAGACATATGTCATCGGCATAGTCTAAATGACTGAGCCTTTCGAACGGTCTCCATTGAATGCCCTGTCGCTCAGCTGTACCAACACTGGCCGTCAATACGTCGTCCATCGCCAGCAGGAAGAGAATTGGCGATAGAACATCCCCTTGTCTCACACCCTGTTGCACTACGAAGGAGTCGGATAGCTGCCCATTGTGCAAAACAAAACACCTCGCGTTGTTGTAGGACTCTTTAATAATGGCAACAATTTTTGGTGGAATTCCTCTACCAAGCAACGATCTCCATATACATTCTCGGTTAAATCGATCAAAGGCCTTTTCAAAATCCACGAACATGAGGTAAAGCGGTGATTGATATTCCATCGACTGCTCGAGGACGATACGCAGGGTGTTGATATGGTCGACACACGATCGACCACTGCGGAAGCCAGCTTGATGCCTCTTGAGTGTAGACTCGATTCTATCCTTTATTCGCTCGAGTATGATTGTTGCCATTAGTTTTGGGAAAACGGACAAAACGGTGATACCACGCCAATTGTTGCAATTCTTTAAGTCACCTTTCTTTGGCAGCTTAACAATCACACCATCCTTCCAGTCCCTGGGATAGCTTTCGTTTTCCCAAATGTTTTGTATCAGCGGATGTAAAATACTAGCCGCTGCTACGGGATCGGCTTTCAGGAATTCAGCTGGTATTCCGTCCAGTCCAGCTGCCTTGTTGTTTTTGAGGAGATTTATTGATGTACGAATTTCCGATTCTGACGGGGGTTCGATGTCAAAACCCCTATAGGACCTGCGCATCTCGTTTAGTTGGGGCACTTCAGCACAGGCGCGGATCCAGGATTTCGTTCAGGGGGGGGCAATTTTCGTCAGTTTCCAAAATCTTGATGAGATACAGGAAATTTGAGTACACTTCATACGGCTCTACACGCTTGGTCACACAAAGCAATGTGAGTTGATGAGTTTGAAATTTACAGAAAGCAATTAACTCTTTCATAACTGCCACAGTGTCTCGAACAGCGGGTACTTTGAACTTTGTGAAATTAAGTTTTGCAATTAGTAGCTATAGCATGGTGTCTTTTCAGCGCTTTTAAGTTCTCTCTGGATCTGCGTTACTCCACAATTATGCTCGGAAAACATAATGGTACAATGGTATGTTCCTTTTCAGACACATGACGTTCGAGTTCGAGTGAAATTTCCATCCTCTTCTTTTAGCTGGGACAAGCTTGCCAGTAAAAGGTCGTTTTCGAGAAGGTCATCAGCATCAAAAATTTAGTTTGCAGAATATTCTCAAACGCAAACTGCAAATACAAGTTATACTGTATAAGCATTGTGTTCGATAATGCAGTTTGTCACATGTTCGAAAATGTCATGTGTGGGTGCAATTCTGCAGTTAAAAAAATCGAGTTAGCAACAAAAATATTGAGAAGCCCGAGAACGTGTTCATAAACGTCAAAAAATGCGTTTGCATGAAAATTGAAAGACGTTGATAAAAAAGATTTTGTGCAAATAAAACCATTGCATTAACTTGACAATAGCTGTATTAAGCTAAACTAAAATTATAGATTAAAACCGAGATGAACCGTACCATTTGCTCATCATTCGTTCATCGGTACAAAACCAAACTTTTCGACATTGAAATAAAACAATGATTATAGTGAAAAATAAAAAGAAAAAGCACTTTTTATTAAACCTTTTCGTCCTTCTTTCTCGGTTCAGCCATCAATTGTAACTTACTTTGGTTATACATTTCTTTTACAATGTGTAAATGTTTCATACAAGCTCAGACCATCGATTGCAAAGTTGCCAGACTGATGCAGTTCCATACGATAGCAATATTTGCGCCAAAAAATGAAGACAATTTGACAATCGAATTGACGTTAACTTAACGTTTTCAAAAACGACCAAAAAGAACTATCCTTAGTTGTAAAAGTTCTATTCAACTTCTCTTCGGCAGTGACTGCTGCAGTCATTTCCTGATTTCTCTCCAATCTTCTTCGTTGAATTTGTACTTTTCGCCAGTTTAATAATATGGAACACGAAAATGCCTGAAACGCTTCCACGAAAGTGACTAAATCTTCACGAATACTTATATACATCAAAAACGTATCTTATGGCTAATAGATGTGCAGCACATCTGCACACATGCGCACATGTGCATACTCTTAAGGTGCGTATAAATTTCAGAGTAAAAAGAAGGCCAGCAGCTTTGAAGAAGTTGTCGAGAGTAAAACTCGAATGTGAACAGACACAGTCATGAAATAAGCTTACAAGAGAGAAAGACAAATATCAATGGAATTGCACATTTAAGAACTCTATAATCTTTTTAGTATGAATTTTGTTGGTATTTCTCAATAGCTTTTATACACAAATGAAGTTTATTATTTTAACTTTGATTCTCTTTATCCTGTAGATCGGAGCATTTTAAGCAAAGTTAGAAGTTTTTGAAGCTAATTAAATCGACGTATTTTAAAGATTTAATTTGTTCTTAAATTAAAATCAAGTTTAAGGTTATATTTAGATAAATGCCCCTGCCGCCTCCCCTTTACATTTAGCTATTAAAACCCTATTCAAAAATTGTAGAGTAGGGTTGGAGATGGAGCAATAACTTTTTAAAACACTTTTTTTCAAATTGTGAAATTTTTCATTCACATAACATTTTGAAAACTGAATATCAAATCGATTTGGGATTCACCCTGCTCCCTAGAACGAAATAAATTGACTTTTCTCATAAAATGCTATACAGTAATGTAGCCGGACATTTATCTTTTAATTAAAGACCTTAACTTTGAAGATCGGCCATCTAAAACCGAAGTTATAAGCTATCCACTCGGTCGATTTAAAGGCTATTTGTGCATAGCGGAACTTTTCTTAAGTGAACTTGGTCAGCAATCAGCCAACGCACAACCACTCATTGCTGCAACGCTGCGCTGCCAAGAAAAAAATTTTATAAACGTATAACGAAATAACCTTTTTTTGATTACATTCTATTAAATTCACATTTTATGCTTCGTTCGTTCCTGCCCAGGGGGGGGCAATTGCACCCATTGCCCCCCCCCTGTATCCGCGCCTGCTTCAGCACTCTGCTCAACTGAATCCTCATTTAGCAGGGCACAAAAATGGTCCTTCCATCTACGAAGCTGATCCTCAATTGATACCAAAAGTGTGCCATCCACATCCATTACAGGATGATTGGTGTTGCTTTTTTTCCCGATAACATCTTTGGCTATTTGGTACAATTCCCGGATATCTCCTCTTCTGGCAGCGCTTTCCGCATTATCTGCGAGTCCATCCAACTTCACCCTCTTGTCACGTCTCACACAGCGGTAGACCATCTTATGTGCAATGCGGTACTGTCTTCGCAAGTCAGCCTTTCGTTGAACATCAGCTTCGGCATTTATTTGGATTTTCAACGATTTGCGAAGTTCGATCTTATCCCAGGTGTCTTGGGATATCCAAGAGTCTCTACGTCTCGTTCGCTTGGGTACAGTTTCGGATCCAGCCTCCATAAAAACACTTTTAATTTCACCCCACATCTCATCAATTGTTGAATTCTGGATTCCATTTAATGACGAGGCTCTGTCGTTAAGGGTGGTGACATAGTTTCGACATATGTTGGGGTCATTTAAAGCATTAGTAATGAATTTTGTGCTCCTTGCTGCATCCTGCGCTGGTTTTTGTACGGCAGCGGTTCGTAGTTTGAGACTCATCAGAACCAAATGGTGGTCGCTTCCCACATCGGCATTTCTTATACTCCGGACATCACACATAGACTTCCTCCATCGCTGCTGAATCATGATATGATCAATTTGGTTTTCGGTTTGACCATCTGGATGCACCCAGGTAATTTTGTTGCACGTCTTATGTTTAAATACAGTCCCACCTATCACAAGACGATTCGCGTTACAAAAGTCGACAAGCAAGTCACCATTTTCATTCCGTGACCCCACGCCATTTCTTCCCATCACGCGTTCCAGTCCGTAATTGTCTGAACCGACTTGGGCATTAAGGTCTCCCATAACAACTATGATGTCGGCTCTCGGAACACTACTGTAAACCGAGTTAAGATGAGTGTAGAACGCGGTTTTGTCTTCCTCGGTCGCTTCATTTGTGGGGGCGTAGCACTGAATAATTGTGACGTTACGAATTTTTGAACGAAACCTTGCTGTCATTAATCTCGCAGAAATGGGAGCCCATGAGATCAAACTACGCCTCGCTTCTTCGTTCAACATAATTCCGACACCATGCAGTCTTTGGCCACCCTCTCTTTCATCTTCGCCGGAATACAGCATTCTCGTCTGTCCAGTGTCTGATCTGTATTCAGCTCTTCCTCTCCACTTAGTTTCGCTTATGCCCAGGATACTGATCTTTAGGCGAAGCATTTCACGCTCAACCTGCTCGTATCTACCATCGCTGTACAAGGATCGAACGTTCCATGCTCCGATTTTCGTACGTATGCGGTAGCCAAAAGTAACATTTGCGCTTCTTGAAAGACTTCTTCTATTTGTCAACGATTCATTTATTATTATGGCGTCTTGATTGACGCTCGTACATGAAGGATGCCACACCCCCAAATCCGATGTGCGGTTTACTGCAGCCGAAGCTACAGAAGGATTTTCTATAAAAAGATTACCTCTTGGGGACTCATTTCCATTTGTTGTCATAATTCATGTATTTGCATATATCCTTCCACCATGGTGTTTTCCGAGATATGATTAATAACATACATAAGCTCAGATTTGACAGGCACATCCGCCTTTTGTATGGTCAAACACATAACTGCTCGAGGCCGCCCACTATGGGAAAACAGACGCCTTTTGTAGCCGCCCAATATGGGTTACAGACGCTACCTGCTGCTGCCGTTGGCCTTTTACCAAAAAAAAGCTCCTCCGCCACCAGACTATCATGCCGATTGACCGCCACCTGCAGTTCATCCGCCTTAAGGGGGCTTTTAACCATCCCGAGGACAAGTTTGTGCCCTGACCAGCATAGCTGGGTTGTCTGCTTATCCCGGCATCCATTCGGTCCCCCTGCACGTTAGCGTTACCCGCCCTCTACCACGCGGAGGTGTGCATAGGGATTTTCCTATCATTGAGCCTAGGGCCATATGGCGTCCTAGCACTCTCAAGTACTTTTAGAGGGAGAAGAGATAGTTACCCTAAAATTTTGTTCTTATCTGGTCGAGTGCTAGACAGTCACCTAGGAAGTGATGCGTGTCCTCTTCTATACTTCTTCGTCTCCGCAGCCTCTGCAAAGGTCTTCAGTACTTAGTATCATCTGCTGGTAGGCTGCAGTTTCTTCTACGAATAGATCTAGGGGTCTTAGATTGAGTATGGTTTCCATTCCCGCAGTGGTTGTGGACCTCATTTCCCCTGTGATTCCTATGCATGCTAGTCTTTGAGCTATACTAAGCGATTTATAATTAGATTCTTTATCCATCAAGCTCCACCAAACCAGGTAAGGATCGGTCTTATAATGGCCGTGTACATCCACATTATGATGTTAGGGACCCCAATTCTAACCAAAGATCCTGTTGCAAGAGTAAAAAGCTATCATGGCCTTCTTGGCTTTTTCTTTAATGTTCATACCCCTTGTTTAGCTTTTTGTCAAGAACTATGCCTATAGATATTTGGCATGATCTGATAGACTAAAAGGGTTCCTTCTATTGACGGGTGGACAAATTCTGGTATTTTCCTTTTGTTAGAAAAAAGTGCTACTTCGGTTTTTTGCGGGTTGATCGAAAGTCCACATTTCCTCATCCAGGTGAAGACTTTTGACAGAGCGTAGTTAATCTGTTCGCTGGTTGTGGGAATACATTTTCAGGTCGCTAGCAGTGCCAGGTCATCTGCGTAGTCAACTACTTTGACACCGCTGTGTTCAGTTCAATCAGGATTTCGTTTATAACTAGTATCCACAATAAATCCGCACCCCAATAAGACGCGGAAATTCAGATTTGAGACGTAACTGGAAAAATATCAAAATAATGAGTTCAAATGGTCTTCATATCGAGTCGAAGACTGTTGTAAAGTATTTAGGTGTTCATTTGGACAAGTTTTTGTACTACAATGAACACATAAATATACCTACAGTTGCAAAAAGCAAGAGGGGCTTTTATGTCCCTTAGAAGCCTTTTCTACTCACGCTATCTGAGATCCGATGTGAAGATTACTTGCTACCAAGCATTTGTTCGTCCAATTCTGACTTATGCGAGCCCAGTGTGGTGGAATATTAGTCCATCGTATATGGAAAAGCTTAGAATGTTTGAGAGAAAATGTTTAAGAGCTTGCATGCAGATCTACAGGAGTGAACATTCCGGCTTTCGGCATTATGTTTCAAATAAGAAATTATTGGACGCTTCCGGGTTGTCCAGAATTGACAATGTAGTTCTGAACCTTGTGAGGAATCATTTCGCCAGATCAGCAAGTGTCACGGAAAACGAACTCATCTCAGGTTTGTTTTACCCTAACCCTGAGTATAGTACATTGGAAAGTGGATACATACCTCCAGAAGCATTTTTGTTTCTAGATGCACACGGCTACCTTTCAGATTTAACAAACGTACCCATTATATACCATGTTGCAAGACGTGCAACTGACAAAAAAATTAAATATGTGCCAACAGACATGAGAGATGGCGAAACTATCTCAAGATACTGCGTGAGCATACCTGAAAGAGATAAAAATGACTTTGAAAGACTCAATCGGTATAAATATTGGTGGCTTGATTGGGCTGAGGCTAGCTTATAATCAGGCCAAACCAGACCCTGCAATGTGGTTCTTGACCTATCGATTAGTGGTTATAATAAACCTTTGATCGATGGAATAAGGATCACATGGCAGGGTCTGGTCTCTAGATATAAGATAGATTTAGTTAGTTTTATTTAGATTTAAGCCATTAGTAATAATTTTTATATAAACAAAAAAAACATCTATAAACTATTGAAAATAGGTTTTCTTCACATTTCCTAAAATCAAATAAAGAATGAATTAAATTATGTAAATTATACTCTTAAAAATTAACATTATAATGATCTGTTAATAAACATAGGTATATTGAAAAATAATACTTAATAACAAGTTTTGAGTGCCAAAATGGCCATAAGCATTCAACATAAATAGCAAGTTTATAGTTTTTTAAGCTTATTTAGACTAAAAATTAAATGTAATAGTGTTTAAGTGAAATGAATAAACGTACAAAAAAAAAAAAAAGTATCCACAACAAAAGTGAGAGATCTCCTCCTTGTGTACTCCCCCTAGATGTGGATATTTTGATCCGTGCGTCTCCTAGTTAATCCGTCTGTGTTTTAACATACAGATAATCCAATTTACGAGAGAATCATCAAGCAGTCATCAGGCATGATTTCTTCATGCAAAACTTATGTTAGGTTAGGTTAGAAGGGGTGATAATACAACAAGCAGCATCACCTCACTCACATCTTACTGGATCCATTGCGCCCCCAAGAGTTTAGGAAGGTAGGTGTGAGGAGGGGAAGGTTGGAGGTTAAAGGGATTAGGGGAAAGTTTTGGGTTTGGAGGCCTCCCTTAACCATCCTGAGTTCTGAATGAATTTTAGGATGTTCTTTAGTGGCAAGGCAGAGATGTCGCTCAGGTCGTCGAAAAAGTATTCTCCTAGGGCTGCTTTTTTTTATTCTAGTTTGGCTATCTATGAAAATGTCAATATGTATTATTGTTGACTAATTCTCGTGAGGCAAGATGTTATGTTATGGTCTTGCTGCCATTTGAGGTATATAATATGAAGAAAACGCAAACAATAGAAAATTATTTTTGTTTATGTTTTGTGGACTATTGAATATAATTCAAATTAAAAGTTTTTGCGACCTTTAGTTTTCTTCATACTTATACTAGCCAGACCACGGGCTTTAACATCATATATATATATATATATATATATATATATATATATTCTGGGTGTCTGAATTTAAACAAATTCCCCTAGAAAAATATAATTTACAGTGCTTACGCGCTGTATATTTTATTAGTTGTCGGTATACATCGATTAAAAATAATGCGTCTTAGAAGGGTACAACAGCATCTAACTGATGAGCCCAACTGTTGTACCTGGGCGAAACGCATTTGGACTAAAGGTCGCAAAAACTTTTAATTTGAATTATATTCAATAACCCACAAAACATAAACAAAAATAATTTTCTATTGTTTGCGTTTTCTTCATACTTATTATCAAATTCGCAATCCAGGCGGGAAGCTACTCGATCAGTACCTAATGCTTTACATCAGATTTCAATAAGTGAATCTCCCGATCGTTATCCATTCAATTGTAATACCGACGCAATGTGCTAAACCACCTTGCTTCCGCTCCCATTGTAAATTCCGTAATAAGCATGATTAATTAATTTTGCCCTTCCCAAAATATATCCGGGGCGGCATTGAAATCAAAAATCATGTCACCAACCAAAAATTATTATCAAATTCATTTAAACAATAGAAAGAATAGTATTGAATATTTGAATGCAGCAACAACAACTTGAGTGGTAGTAAACTCAAGTTCAACATTTATATCATGCAAAAAACTTTGGAGCCTTCCGAAAAGTATGTATGATGTGATCGGAACCAATCGGAACCCGGACCAGAATAAACTATAGCCAAACTTAATTGTTAAAATACTTTTTATAGGATTGATATTTAAAGTTCCATAAAAAAGAAATTTTACTATTACGTTTTACGCTTGGTTATGAAGAGTGTTTCTGGCTTGGATATGGCAAGTTTTGGTTCTCATCGATTTATCTTACAAGAAACCCTTTCAATAGAAAGAAATATTTGTATTAATATGTTTTCTTATGAAAGCTAAAGGACTCTTTTATGTAAAGGGAGAATTTGTCAAGCCACTGTCAAATTTTTTTAAAGTTCTTATTCTATTATATACACATTATATACATCCACAGTACACAAATCTAAGCTATTATACTATATATTACTATACGCAGGTTGTCAGTCGGATATAAAAAATGGCTGTGAACGTGAGGAAGAAAACACACGTAAAAACAACAACAAATTAAAATTGAAAATGTCAGAAATAAAAATGGCTGGGAATGTGATGACTTAAATACACGTAAAAACAACAACAAATATTGACATTTCACACAAACTTTGATAAGAAGAAACAAAAATCAAAACTCTTATGATATTACCTTTAATATGTGTACTGTGATATATGTACATATTGTACATACATCCACGTAAGTCTAATTAAAATTCTGATTCTCAGTGTTTGATTTTTTAAATTTTTTTGAATATAAAGAAAAAGTTTATTATCATGAAGCTATCTCCTTTTCATGATACCTATAAAAATGTTCGTTTATGGGTCATTTATCATTTCTTTGTAAGACGTCCTCGAATTAAGAGTTTTCGAGTGCAATTTTCCGACACAGCACTTCAAACATTTTATTTTTATTTATTTTAAAATTTGTGCACTAGTCAAAAATTTGACACCAAAACGAAATACCAATAGTTTTATTACAATAATGTAATTATATGTAGGTATTTGTTATTTGACTAGTTATGAGTTATGGTTATGACTTCCTAGCAAATTACCCTAGAAGTATTTTTTTGTTTGTTTATTCTATTCTTATTTTTATTCTTTGAGAACTAGAGATGTGCGCCTCGCTTTTCACCACATTTTGCCATTTATGAAAAGCCACCATATAAAAAAAGAATAATTACCTACTTTGTTTTGAAAAAATTTTAATGTCTAAAAATGATACTTATATTTTCCTAAATGAATTGTAAAGGCTTTCGTTCAAGTTATATACAAACTGTATCCAAAATTACATAATTTATACTTTTCCACCACTTTTCTGTGTTCGACTATTTCACCAACACTGTTAGGATATAAAAATTAAATTTTATTTTCAACCATCTATGTATCTTTAAGCTAAGTATACAGTTCTTTTGAGTAAAAAAATTCTTCAAGGTGAGAAAAAAAAATTATTTTTCACAAAGAAAAAATGTCCGTGGTGTAAAATTTTTTTTCATTCGCCGTCAGTTTACAGTTTCGAAAAAAAAATCTCAATGAGACTAATCTATGGAAAAGCAAGCACAAATGCCAAACGCAATTTATTTTTGGAAAAAGAATGTCGGTGACATTGTTTTGTACGAAAAAAAGTCATGGTGAATATAAAATTTGTTTTCTCTGGGTAGTTCACATTTCGATAAAAAAATTTAAACGTCAAAAAAATTTGTTCTCGCAAAAATCGCTCCCATAAGAAATACATGTAGATTTTTTTTCGTCAAGGAACTGTATACTTAGCTTTACTTAAAAAAAAAATGTGTAATAATAATGTTTTTTTCTGACTGACATTCAAAAATAATGATATGTTCTCGTATACATATGAGACAATAATAAATTTAACTTTGCATGAAAAGTTTTGTAGCATTTTTATGTCTATGTATATATGTATATGTAATTTGTATTTTTTGTTTGTTTTGAATTTGTTTGTTTTGAATACATTTTGGGGGGCGGCAAAATTAGACACCGCCCCGGGCGGCTAAAACCCACGCTACGCCACTGAGATGACGTCCTTAACTACTTCGATTTTGTTGCTATCAGCAGTGACCTTTTGTCCTAGCTGGTTGACAGATCTTTCATTGTTTGTTGATGGGTGTATTTGGTCTTGTTCTCATTTACTTAAAAATCAACAAGTTTCGCTTGTTCTTCAATTGTCGTGAAAGGCTCTATAACAACGCATAATTTCGATATTAACAGATATACCCTAGAAATTGGACAGATCCGTTGCAAAAAGTACTTTCAGTGTTAACGCCTGCCTTGCGCGCTATTTGCTCGAGATTGAGATTGAAGAAATCGAATGATAGCGCATCTTATTGCTGAAACCCTGTGCATATTTGGAATAGTTCGGAAGAGCTTTCCCTATATAGTTGCACATAAAATCGCGTATTTTCCAATTTCACGCCACCACAACTGGATCATTTTACCAAGGATCTCAAGCTTTGTCATCGCCATATAGAGTTCGATGAAAAGATGATGAGTCTCGCCTTGAAATTCCTTGGTCTTTGCCAGAATTTGCCTAAGAGCGAATATTTGGTCTATGATCAATCTGCTGATTTTTCTGATTTGTTTCCGTTTTTCCTTGTTAAGCCTTAGGACAGCAGGTCCGATAATCCGATGCCAGTAGCCCACTAAGGGCTACCACCACCATCTCTTAGTGACTTGAATATACTTTAATAGCTCATGTAAGGTGTCTATCTTCCAGACCGTTGCTGATATCGCTTTTTTTCTATGCTGAAATCATCCAGCATCCTTCTTAGATTTCAGCCAAATTAAACAGCAATTTCCGACAGCAAGTCTTTTGTTAAAAACTTGCACTTATAAGGTTCTCAATTTTCCGGTAGAACGAAACCGGTATCAGACGGTTAAAATAAGCACAATCGACGTGTAGTATCTATTCGTTACTTCACTGAATGTCACCCTCACCATGTTGACGTCATTCAGTGACTTCAAGACAAGCATTGAATATTTCTTATCTTCTTTTTCATTCGCATGCTTATACTAAATTTACTGAAATAATCCCACATTCAACTATTAAAATAGCTTTAATTGAGGAAAATCTTCATACATTTGTATGATAAACTTACAATTGTTAGCCAATTTATTCACGCAATTGTAAAGATAATTAGGTTAAATAAACCCCACTTGAATAAGAATTCCTAAAATTAATTATAATCTCCTTTAGCTTAAGGAAAATTATATTACACTTTGCCAATTAAAAAAGCTCATCCTCCAAATATTCTTTTTTTTGTATCATTATACTTTATTTTTAATATACATACCAGATACCACCTATCGTCTTAAGTTTTTCTTCACAAACGCTAAAGCAAATAAAGAGCACGATTGTGTCGCACGTACTTATTCCTAGCGGCTCAACTGTGCAATTAATTCATGAACCTATACATATTTTTGAATAGAAGTTTTTGGCGTAAGTTCAAAAATGATTTAAGCCAGAAATAATTCCAGGAAAATAAGTTTAAATTCATGTGATTTTGAGATATTTTTTTTTTGGTATTGGTAACCGAAGTTTGCTCGAGGACTTCAATTTAAAAAAGAAATCGACAACCATGAACAGTTTAAACAAAAATGATTAAAAGAGGATTAAAACTACACTTTTTCAGTAAAAAAAAATAGCATAACTTGATAACGAAAAGCAAAATATTTGGACTATGTCTACTATAGCGCATAGTTCAATCATTATTTGAATAGTTTCTTTGAAAGATAAAACATTCCAAACTGCCTGTTCAGGGCAGTCGCCTGAATCAATATTTAATCGATTCATGCAATTCGAAAAAAAAATGAATTCTTGCTAGAAGTGTTAAAGTTTGAAAAAACTCAGTTCAGCCGCATTTTTCCTAAAAAATGCCTTATCCAAGTCAATCCAACAGTCGAGTCGCAACAAACTGGTTCACAAAAAAAAAAACAAACAATGTTTGTAACTCTCCCCCTAGTGCTCCTACTCTCATCCTAAAAAAAGGATTCCCATACTAAGCCCGCAATATAAAGATAGGGCTTATAAAGTAACAATGGAATTGTCTCTATGTGCAGACATTTCATTTGTTGGATTAATAAATTTACAAAACGCGAAATCCTCAAAAAAAAAAAAATGCTATCCGAAGTCATGCCAAGGTCGGATGGATTTTGAATATTGTAACATCAGACCAAAACCAGACAAAAGACTGGGATCATCATAGCAGGAGCAACGCACAGACAGGGTTTAAATGGAGAAGAAGAGTTAGAATTAAATACTTTAATAAGCGAATAAAACCACCATGCGTGCTACAGCAACCGACAACCGGGAATCGGGAACGAAAAATGAAATTGGTATCGTTTTCACAATCTAAGCCTTTTTGTTCGATTTTAATACTCAATAAAGGGTATACGAGTACACTTCAATTTGTCGTATAAAGATTCAACATACGAATTTAGTATTTACCGAATGTGTACCTATATTTATTGTTGGAAGCTGAAGCTGAGTATAGTAAATATTATGGAGTGGCAGGATGAGTGCATTTGGATTTTAATCCTCAACCATTTCAAAAGTTTCAAGTGGTTGGGTGGAGAGAATATTTTTAATGGTTGCAAGGGTGGTAGATGTGCTTTTTTTAAATTAATTTATTAATAAATTAATTCTAACCGAGTGAAAATAATACGCATACGACTGGGTCGCACGTTCTTGTTCTTACATTCAATAGGCTTTTGGCCAAATTCATAAGGGAGTATTTTAAGTATTTAAAAGACCATTTAGCCTTAAAACGTAGTTTTTCGATTTCACCAAATGCTTTTAGATTTAATAGATCAGATGATAATTTAGAGAGTAGAGTAGATTGTGCAAGAATTATTGGAAAAGAAAAAAGTGCATATAAGATCAATAATCACTCAAGTGAGGTAGATATAAACATTCGCTCGATGCAAAATAAACTCAAAGAGATGAATTTAGTTTTGTGTAAAGCTGATAAGGGCAATGTCATAACAATAATGCATAGGCTTGAGTACATGGGAAAAATGAGTGAGGTTTTAAGTGAAATGGATTTAGAAGAGTTGCTAGATGATCCTACTACTAAATATAACAAAATCTTGTACGATGTTACTAATTCATGCAATCTTATTATAGATCCAAAAGAAAAGTATTCTGTTCGAAATAGTAACCCTTCTGCCCCTATTTTATATGGGTTACCAAAAATCCACAAAGAAGGTGTTCCTCTTCGACCTGTTTCTTCATCCTTCAACGCCCCGTCACAGAAGCTATCTAAAATGCTTACACGAATTCTGCCGGATATTTTGAATTTTAACCGAAATATGGTCTTAAGAATTCATTTGAATTTATCGACAAAGTCAAAGACTTAGTATTACCACCAAACGCCAAGCTAGTGTCTTTTGACGTAAAAAATTTGTTTCCTTCCGTATGCACTTCAAAGCTTAAACAATTATTAAAAAGTCGGATCTCGGAAAATCTACAAGATAAACAAAAGTGTCACCAACTTGAAAAACTTATCTCTGTTTGCTTAGACCAAAACTATTTCGAATTTGATGGGAAGTTTTATAAACAAAGGTCAGGCCTCGCTATGGGGTCTTCATTTTCTCCCTTTGCTGCTGAGTTTTTCATGGATGATTTGGAAGAACGTTTATTTGCGTCCAACAGTTCCTTTCTACAAAACATAATCTTTTGGAGTAGATATGTGGACGATGTTTTTTGTATTTGGACTGGGACTCATCGAAGTCTTTTGACTTTCCTAGAAAATGTACTTAATAAATTGGACCCAAAACTACTGTTCACTATGGAGTATGGACCAGATTCACTGAGTTTTCTGGATTTAACTCTGTCGATTTCTTCAAGAAAATTAGAATTTGATATTTTTAGAAAAACTACAGCCACTGATACTGTAATACCAATGTCCTCAGCCCATCCACTAAATATAAAAATGTCCGCATTTCATTCAATGCTAAGCCGCTTTTTAAAGATCCCTCTCAATCGGATTGATTTCAAGAAGGAGCTGGACCTGATAAAAAATATTGCAGCAAATAATGGATATGATCCAAAATTGATTCATAGTCTTTTTCAAAAAAAATCAAGGCACTTGGCACTTCAATCCATTTTTCCTATGGATAGAGAAGAGAATGATGGACAGTGGCGTAAAATTCCTTATGTTCCTGGTATTTCTGAAAAGCTCTCCAAGCCGCTCTTAGATGCGAAAATAAAACCAGCGTTCTTCAATAATTTTACCCTAAAAAATGCTCTATGCAACAACAAAATAAAACAAACCGTCGATAAGGGTAAAAAAAGTGGAGTTTATAAAGTAACTTGTAAGGATTGTAATGGGATTTACATCGGAAAAACTACAAGGCCAATCCGCAAAAGATTAATGGAACATCTCGAATCTTCCAGCCATCAAGATCCCGCTTCGGGTCTCGCACAACACCTCAAAGACACAGGCCACGGATGTTCTATAGATGATGTTACCCTTCTTCATAGTCTTCCAGCAGGCCGTATATTGGACAAATACGAGACCTTTGAGATAAATCAACATAAACGTCATAAAATATTAAATTGTCAAATTGACCTAACTAATAACAGCCCCCTGTTGAATAATTAGTAAAACTCTTTTAATCTTAACGTTTTTTAACAATTTTTTATAAAAAAAAAAAAAAAATTACAATATGTCTATATAATTATATGTATAGTTTTGCATTTTAAGAATTCACCACGAACCCTTAAATTTCTTTGTATTTCAATCAATGTAAATGTTAGTGCCCTGAAGATGTCCTAAGAAGACGAAACGCGTTGGCGTTGAGTTCAAATAAATACATATATTTAAATTGTGGAAATAACAAGCGTTTTATTAATCATTTTTTGTTAAAATGTTCAGAACAATAAACTTCCACCAAGTGGCTAATCATCGCTCTATTGAGCATATAAAAACGATTTTTTAGGTAGACATTTGGTCGATAGGTTCGCTGTGATCGCCTTACCGAGATCCCTTAACAAAAATTAGTACTACATTTGGACGCATAGATGGCCACGAGCTTTTTTTCTTCATGAGAATACTATTGGCGAATGGAGTCACGGCACCTAGCAGTCAGCACGTGAACCCTATGTGGGGGATACATTTTTTTTTCATTTTGACATTCAATGTATTTCCCATAAGAGAAAACCAAAAAAAGGTCTGAAAAACATTACTTTTGCTAATTAATTTTCTATGAACACGTATTTATTTTATAGTTGCAATAGAAAAAGAATTTATGTGAGTTAGTTAATCAAGAAGAATATGTATCAAAACTTATGTATAACTTCCTATATTTTGCAGATGAAAAATGTAAACAAACCTGTATTGTTGTTGTTGCTTTCCAAAATGGATTCATTTGGTAAGCAAAATTGGTGTCACGTGCGTAGTCAGGGAAGGGGTTTGATAGACAAGAGTCAATTATGAAGATTTTTATATTATATATTTTACTACTGTTTTCTAATAAGTAAAAGCTTACGTCACCGAAACTTTGCAATAATGTTTTTATGAAGATGTAGGTATAAGTATTTCTATATATTTATGCATTGCGTATGTGAATTTGTATTCTTGAGAAAAAAGGAGTACAAATATTTGTACACTGTTTGTGCAACAGGTCAATACAATATATTTTGTCTTTAGAAACTAGCGAATCTCATGGGGTCAATAACACCCTTTATTGAATAAATGAATTTTGCGTTTAATTTTTTACAATTCTTATTTTCAAAATATGTACCCTCCAAAAACATCAGGAAATAATAATACTTCAATCGTGTCTGCGTCTTTTGTTAATGCCGCATTTACACGATTGGAGAACTGGTAATATAATGACCAAAACAATTACAGAAGAATGGACAAAATCATTATTTTTGTCATTATACCGGCAGCTTTTCACCAGTCGTGTAAATTCGGTATAACGAAGAAGCATTTAAAATATTTACATACTTCCAAACCAAAAAATTCTGTACGTAGGTAAAAATACTTAAACATTTTTTTTTTGTAATTAAATTGGTAAATATATATGCAAGAAATTTTCAATCCAAACAAAAACATGACATGTATTTGAAAATCTTCATTTTCAATACAAACATAATTAACAAAGAAAAAAAAAACTGTTCATGTTTTAAATAATCTTGGCTACGTCTCTGCGCTGCTTTTTTTTCAAACGAGTATTGGTGTTGTTGTTTCTCGTTGTAGAGGTAGTTTGTTTACATTTTTCATCTTAAATTTAAAGCATTTGAGGCGTCAGTTTTGATTTATTTTTTGCTAGATTTGTAAACTAACATGTTTTGTTATTGTATTGCAATCATAAAAGTTGTATCCGTTAATATAAAAGTTATTAGAAAAAGTAACATGAATATGACTCTCTTTTGCTTTTCTCTTATGGGAAATACATTGAACGTCAATTTGGAAAAAAATTTATCCCCTAGATAGGGTTCATGTGCTGAGATACAGGTGGTGTGGAAAGCAACTTACCAGGTGTCAATAGAATTTATATACAATCATTGTATATAGAATCTATAGTACTATCATTGTATATCCAATCTATAGTATTCTCATGAAACACGATTTTGTAGGTAGACATTTGGTCGATAGGTTCGCTGTGATCGCCTTACCGAGATCCCTTAACAAAAATTAGTATGACATTTGGACGCATAGATGGCCACGAGCTTTTTTTCTTCATGAGAATACTATAGAATTTATATACAATGGTACTATCATGGGTGACGAACGACTGGCACGAACCAAGTGACGGCTTATGAAATTACTGGTGCTGAGCCTAACTAAGTGTGTACAGCTATAGAGTTTAATAATAAAATATTGAGAGAGCTGTATACTTTTTTTATAAGAGTTGGAGGGAGGCAAGAAATCAAGCAATTTAGTTTTTTTCAAAGGTATTGGTTTTGTCAATGAATAATAGGTTGAGAGTTGGGTGCGTATGCGTATTTGGCTCTGATGTGAGCTGAAATGAAAGTATGATTGTTTTTCTTTCTATCGTTGGGAAAGAAAAAATATGTATTTGGAAACAAACAACAAAATATACGCTTGCAAGTTGCAAGTTATATTGTAAGATTGTATTTGTAAGCATGGTTACTTTAATTCTTTTTATTTGTTTATTTTACTTTTGTGTTTTCTTTCGTGTTTTGTTTTTATCAGATTTCACATTTCAGTCGTGAAAATGCTTTGGTGGGGGGATGTTGCTGCTGTTAGGTATAATTTTCGTTGTCATTTAGTGTGTATATTTTTGGGTTGTTTTGTTTACTTTCGTTTTTTGTTATTTTTATTGGAATATGGTAAGCACGTAGGTGGTTGTCGTTGACAGCTGCTGTTGCTCATGCTCGGCTGCTGCTGTCGCCGCTCAGCGTACGATCGGAATATTTTTGTGCTGGGGTAGGTAAAAAAACCAATTTTGTTTGGGGTGGTTGGTTGCTTTAGGTCTGTTTTCGTTTGGATGTTCTTAGCATTGCTTTTGCAGCACTTTTCCAGTTTGACACAGTTGGAATGAAAAAGGAGTGCAAAATAAGAGCCCTGAACAATCAGTGAAATATCTATCGATAATTAAACAATACCTATGAGGGGAGATTACGATTACTCGGACGACAAAGTTTATTGACAAATTTGTATAGAACATTTATTTACAAGCATTTTTTACAATAAAAGAGGGGGGGGGGCTATCTCACCCCATTTGGGCGGGAGGTGCAATTTTCTAAAAAAACACTTAAGATAAAAAAAAATATTTAGAAATAATGGTAATACTTTCAATTAAGAATTACACATTTTTTAAAGCTTAAAGTCTGTTCTATCATCTTGATTTTAAGTCAAGTGATTTATTCCATGAATAGGTTTTGGAAAAACTAGTTTTAAAAATTTCAGAACAAAAAATAAAAACAAAAAACTAGTTTATACTGTCTTTATTCCAAATTTTGAGACTACATACTAGTTTTTTTTAACTATTTTTTGCTTTTATTAGTTTTTAATCGAATACTGAAAACTAGATGGTTATAGATATTTTTAGGGGGTGCCTATTGTTTCATCTTTTTCATTTCGCTCACTGTTATTTCGTTTTGGTCGAAATAATTTCCGTTCATTTCGCAAAAGCTTTGTTTTTTTTATTACTTAGTTTTGGGATCATTCCATCTCACGATTACTTCGATTTTGTTATTTTGTTTTTTATTTGTTTCGAATTTTCATTGAAACATCTACGGATTATTTAAGCTAAGGTTATTTCGTTAAATATTGTTTCGCATTTTGTCTCTATATATTTCTTTTGTTTTGCAATTCCATTATTTTGTTATCAGTTACTTAGTTTATGATTGATTCTGGGTCACCTTGTTAGTTTGACGATAAAAGAAAAATTTAAATAGTTATGAAAAAAACACGTAGAGTGTGGAATTGGAAAAATATTGAAAAGGTTATTAATTTCCAGATATAAAAGGAAGAATTTGGTAAAGATTCCAGAATCAAGACTTTTATGGACAAAAAAGACGTATATTCTGATAAAGGACTAAAAAAGACCCTTTATATAAGAATGCAATTATACAAAATTATGCGGAAACATAGCATACGTTTAATTTGAATTTGTTTGTTTTCAATTATTTACCAGATATTAATTTTTAAAACATTTACATAGGTATTTTATTTAAAGTTTTTTTTTTGTAACATTTTGGAGTAAAAATAAGAATTAAAATACATAGTACCTACAGGAAGCTCAGATTTTTCTTATAACTAGGCACCTAAATGCGTGACAAAAAAAGGGCATGACCGTTTAAAATGTGTATGTTTGTATTAATTTCCAACAAATATTAGTGAATGCAAGGCGTATGGCAGGTTGTGAAAATTGAGAAAATTGAAAATTCAATTTGAAATTTCAATGATTTCGCCATCGTTTATTGGCTTTATGAATTTTAACGCCTTTAGGTTCTTTACATGCACAAAAACCAAAAAGCCAATCAAACGATGGCGAAATAATTGAAAGTCGAAATGAACAAAAAACTTTGCAATTAAAATCGAAATGATCGAAAACGAAACAATTAAAGACGAAATAAACTTAGGATGAAATAATTCAGAAATGAAATAATCGAAAAAAGAAACAATCAAAGACGAAATAAAGTTTGACCGAACTAATTGCAAAACGAAATTAAAATTTTCTGAACAATAAAAAACGAAATAAATGAAAAGTGAAACAATGAAATTCGAAACAACAAAATGCGAAACGACCTAGACGAAACAACAAAAAAACGAAATGAAAAAGCCGAAACGAACCATACCCATTTTTAGGGACTCTCTGGACTCTTGGTTCTATTGACTAATGAAACATTTATTCCAAGTTCCACTGACATCCCATTATTTTAAAAGGGTTTTCGGTAATATTTCGGATTTTGAGGGACTTTGGATATGCTATTTCAAGGTTCCCCATACGATTTGAGTTATTTTTTCTGGTCTACAAACAGTTTTTTTTTTTGAAGAAAAAGCTACAAACATATTATTCTACAATATTCTTGTCTCTTATATCTCGAAAGCAAACCAATCTTTGCACTATTCACTTGTTTGCATATTGAACACCAGAAAAATAAAAAATAGTAATAAAATTACATTGGACCTCTAGCTTTCGAGGGCACCAATGGGAAGCTACCAGTGTGGGTCGAAACTTTATTACTTGCGATATATGTACATTGTACATACTATATAGTCCAGTAACTATATACATTAGACCTTGAGTTGTTTATGATGTTGGCCTAGTATTAAATCTGATTTTTCGACCTCGAGCGCCGAACGCAACATTGGTAAAAGTCCAAAAAACTCGAACTAAAACATTCGCTTCAGATAACTCACTGGTGGGTACTGAACTGAGTACTGTTTTAGTTCGAGTTTTATATGGTTGACTTTAAAAAATCATAACTCCGTTTCTACTCATCCGATGGTCATGATTAAGATCTTAAAATAAAGCCAACATGACACGCTACACAGTATACAAAAATCATTGAAAAGGGGCAAACGATTTCACACAAGGGGTGAATAAGCCCCCTTCAATTCGATTTGCAGCATTCTAAATTCAAAAGTTGATGAAAAAATTCATAATTTGAATTGATTTTTAGCTTAAATTGAAGCCCATTTAATTATTTTGAAATGGAAGAGCAAAGTTGTAATCGAAAACCAGGCCTTAAAGGTTAAAATAGCCAATAACTGAAAAAACCGCGAAAATTTCTCGGTTTTTTGCGTATTTCACAAAGTTGCGTTCGGCGCTCGAGGTCGAAAACTTGGATTATTGCTAAGGCCAATATCATAAACAACTCATCTAAAAATCAGAACTACCGCATCTGAGTCAGAGCCGTGAAGTTGATCATGTTAATTTCAGTTTTCTCAAAAACTAGAAGTCATTTTAGCATTTGGTTTTCAGTTTTTAACTAAGAATTAATAAGGGCATTGAAAATCAAAATCAAAAATAGTACCTAATACCATAAAATAAAAAAAAAAATAGATTAACAAAAAAAAAATCGTCTTTTTCTCAAAATTTTGAGTTTGAAAGTAAATTTTTCAAAAACTATCAGCTAAAAAAACTTTATTTAAAAAAAAAATTAAAGAATGGATTTCTGGCTTTGAGATGAGGAATGGATTTTCGTCCAGATATTACCATTGTATTTTTATGGTTATTTTTCTCAACTTTTCTTAAAATTGCCCCTCCCGCCTAAACGGGGGGATATATACCCCCCTTCCGGTACTATTTTTTTCTTCTTTTGGCCCAATCTACACGCAATATTGCTTTGATGCAGCATATGTCAAAGGCCATGTTTTTGTTATTATACTGTTTTATATACTACTTGTTGTTTTAAATTTTTTATTGCTATATTGTGAAATGCCGTCCCTTGGAAACTGTTATGTCTACAGAACCGGCCTTGGAATCAAATTGAAGCAAATTTAGTAAGGTTGAAATCGTAGAGCAATGTTTTATTCGGAAGCTAAGGCGTAATGGTTAAAATAGCAAATAAGTGAAAAAACCGCGAAAAATTCGCGGTTTTTTGGATTTTTACCAATGTTGCTTTCGGCGCTCAAGGTCGAAAAATCAGATTTAATACTAGGCCAACATCATAAATAACTCAGCAAAAAATCAGAACTAACGGACCTGACGCAAGGTCTCAGTACTATGAAACTACAAGGTTACTGGACTAATAGGGCAAGTTTTGGATTCGTGCAGACAACATTTTTGAGACAACAATCAAAGATATTACGATGATAAAGAACACGAAAAAAAGGGTGGCACAATTCTGTCTGCCTGTCTGTCTGTCTCTCTGAAAATGTCAAGAAAAAAAAATATATTTCCCCCGCTTGGACAGGCGGCAATTTTATAAAAAAAAATACTTAAAATGAAAAAACATATGTACATAATGAATATTAAAAAACAACTTTTTTTCATAATTTTAAGTCTGAAAACAATTTTTGTCGAAGCTGTTTACGAAAAGAACTTCATTTGAAAATAAACCATGAACAATGGACTTCTGGTTTTCCAAAAAGCTACAAAACAATACTGTAAGTGGTTTTTTGTTAATAGGTATACTTTTTCCATTCTAAGTACCTAGGTACCTACCTATTTTTTTTTTATGAAATTGCCCCTTTTTTCCAAGCGGGGGGAAATAAAACCCCCTCCCGTAGGATTTTTTTTTTCTTGTCTACTTTTAACCAATAGTGAGTGTCATAAGTGATTAAACACAAATTATTTCTGGAGTTGCATGAAATTTAAACAAACAAATAAATACAAATTTCATCCCAATAGTTATAAAAAAAAGGTTTTATTCAATAGCAATAGATCAAAACAAAACTATTCAAAATAAAACCTAATGCAAGACTTAATATACTCAATACTCTTTATTTTACGCGATGATGGTTTAAATTCCATGAATCGTTATCGTAGGACTGTTATTAAAATGTTATAATAAAATTTTGAAAAAAAACTGATAAAATACCTACTACCTACCTAAGGCAAATACAAAAATAAAAATACCGCGACATGTCCTTAAATAATTCCTTCATAGATGTGGTGAAAAGTAGCAACATTGCTACAAAGATTAAAAATTTCAAGTCAAATACCCAAGATTTGAAAAACAAAATTAAAATAATAAACGACAATAATCTACATGCCTACCTACATTATGTATGTACGTATAAATCTATAAACATACATATAACTTATACCTCAAGCTCACATACAAACACAATCGAGTCATAGAAAGCAATTTGTTTTATTTTTATTTCCTTTCATGTATGCTTGTCGTTAGTATGGCACCAGCAACTGATTCATTTGTCTCCCTTGCTCCCCTTATTGTTGCGAGTATCAATATAATATAACCATCTCTTACGTCTTTTTCATGTTGCTTTTGCATTTGTCTTCTATTTCAACTCTCAAATATCAAATACATTTCCATATTAGCGCCGCCTGGTGAAGGCTTATGAAAATAAAAAAAATTGGCTGATGATAGTACCATTGTATATAAATTCTATAGTATTCTCATGAAGAAAAAAAGCTCGTGGCCATCTATGCGTCCAAATGTCATACTAATTTTTGTTAAGGAATCTCGGTAAGGCGATCACAGCGAACCTATCGACCAAATGTCTACCTACAAAATCGTGTTTCATGAGAATACTATAGATTGGATATACAATGATAGTACTATAGATTTTATATACAAAGATACAATGACAAAAGTGATATGCTAGCGATACCTTCCTGCGAAAAAGAGTATGAAGCTTGAGTTGAACTGAATCCATTCAACCACGGAATTGGCGAATGGAGTCACGGCACCTAGCAGTCAGCACGTGAACCCTATGTGGGGGATACATTTTTTTTCATTTTGACATTCAATGTATTTCCCATAAGAGAAAACCAAAAAATGGTCTGAAAAACATTACTTTTGATAATTAATTTTCTATGAACACTTATTTATTTTATAGTTGCAATAGAAAAAGAATTTATGTGAGTTAGTTAATCAAGAAGAATATGTATCAAAACTTATGTATAACTTCCTATATTTTGCAGATGAAAAATGTAAACAAACCTGTATTGTTGTTGTTGCTTTCCAAAATGGATTCATTTCGTAAGCAAAATTGGTGTCACGTGCGTAGTCAGGGAAGGGGTTTGATAGACAAGAGTCAATTATGAAGATTTTTATATTATATATTTTACTACTGTTTTCTAATAAGTAAAAGCTTACGTCACCGAAACTTTGCAGTAATGTTTTTATGAAGATGAGGGTATAAAGTATTTCTATATATTTATGTATTGCGTTTGTGAATTTGTATTCTTGAGAAAAAAGGAGTTCAAATATTTGTACACTGTTTGTGCAACAGGTCAATACAATATATTTGGTGTTTAGAAACTAGCGAAGCTCATGGGGTCAATAACATCCTTTATTGAATAAATAAAATTTTGCGTTTAATTTTTTACAATTCTTATTTTCAAAATATGTACCCTCCAAAAACATCAGGAAATAATAACACTTCAATCGTGCCTGCGTCTTTTGTTAATGCCGCATTTACACGATTGGAGAACTGGCAATATAATGACCAAAACAATAACAGAAGAATGGACAAATTCAATACTTTTGTCATTATACCGGCAGCTTTTCACCAGTCGTGTAAATTCGGTATAACGAAGAAGCATTTAAAATATTTACATACTTCCAAACCAAAAAAATTCTGTACGTAGGTAAAAATACTTAAACATTTTTTTTTGTAATTAAATTGGTAAATATATATGCAAGAAATTTTCAATCCAAACAAAAACATGACATGTATTTGAAAATCTTCATTTTCAATACAAACATAATTAACAAAGAAAAAAAAAACTGTTCATGTTTTAAATAATCTTGGCTACGTCTCTGCGCTGCTTTTTTCTCAAACGAGTATTGGTGTTGTTGTTTCTCGTTGTAGAGGTAGTTTGTTTACATTTTTCATCTTAAATTTAAAGCATTTGAGGCGTCAGTTTTGATTTATTTTTTGCTAGATTTGTAAACTAGCATGTTTTGTTATTCTATTGCAATCATAAAAGTTGTATCCGTTAATATAAAAGTTATTAGAAAAAGTAACATGAATATGACTCTATTTTGCTTTTCTCTTATGGGAAATACATTGAACGTCAAATTGGAAAAAATTTTATCCCCCAGATAGGGTTCATGTGCTGAAATGCAGGTGGTGTGGAAAGCAACTTACCAGGTGTCAATAGGCTAGTTCAACAACTATTATCGATGTGAGGGACATCTATCGGTCAGTTTCTTAACTGTTTATTTAGATGTAGTTGTGTTTCCCTTTTCTGCAAAAGTAAAAGTTAGGAACGCTCTAACTTTTACTTTTGTAAAACTTGAGATAAAAGATAGGATTGAGTAGTTTATTGAAAAAAGACAAAACATTTTTTTCACTTTTGTACATAAGTGAATTGAATGTAGTTAGGCCTTAATTCACAATACGGCGAGGAAACGAGTTTTAAACAATGAAAGTATATGAGGATATACACAATGAAGCGTTTCTCGTCGTCACGTCACGCCAAAAATTCGAAAAATTAAAAAAAAGACGCGAAAAGACGACGATTTTCTTTTTTGACAAGTTATTTACACAATGGAAGTATTTTTTAAAAGAAAAAATACAATAACTTGAAATTAAAAGATAAAGTAGTTCCTAATCCGTTGTCTTTAAATATTTTTTGGATAATTTTTATTATTTTTTATTTTTAAGAAAAAAGTTTTCGTTGTAATGAATATCGCCGCATTGGGAATTGGGAAATGATTTTATAACTAGAAAAAGATGACATCGAATCACGTCACTCTCTCGTCTCGTTTTCCCGTCGCATTCTGAATCAGGCTTCAGGGTAAGGAAGAGAGAACGGTTTAACATAATGTAATCTTACCATAAGCATGAGTTTCAGACCTCGGAAAATAGGTGTCGTTCACCAAATAAGTGGAAACCGGAAACTGAAACATTGAACTGAAAAAAAAAGTATTTCTATATTGCTTGACTAGGGAACCATGAGAAGCCATTTAATTTTCTCTACACAATTTTTAATAAACTATAATAAAAAAACGGAAAAGATGAAAATTTATCATTTGTTTTCTTTTTTTTAAATTGAATACTCTGCTTACTTAACGCAGCAAAAATTTATTTTTGGCGAAAATATGTACATGGGAATGCAAATTGAGCACAAAATAGCTTCGCAAAACTGTTTTTTGGTAGTAAAAGTTACAAATATGCGTTTTTTTTTGGAACATGGCAGCAAAATTGAGCAAAAAACAGAACAACTTTAATTTTT